>JBBPNF010000075.1:0-26020 GCA_038090755.1 Leccinum truebloodii | reverse complement strand
GAGACTCCAACAAAGTCGCCCGTGCACAGTCGAGGTCGTAGTCCTCGAGAAATTCCAATTCTTCTTCGAATGATAGAAAGAGCGGCAAACGTGGTCTAGCTCAAACGTATCAGCGAGATGCACATGCGAATTATGAAGCGTTTACCTGCTAGCGTCATTCTTGCTGCAATAAGATAGGCGGCAAACAGTGTATAGTTCGTCCGAAGTCTCTAGACAGATTTTTTGAGAATGCGTGTGGAGGACATCAAGAGTCTCGCTGAAAAGCCCACCCGAATCTCGACCACCCATGCTATGTAAAGATCTTCCTTTTTTGATACCGTCCGAGTATCCCCTCACCAACGAGTGTTGTTGCGAGGCCGTCGCCTTCCATGGTGTGTTAGGGTTGTCTCCTTGGACCGCCATCGGGGAACTCTCGAGTCCGGACTGGGAAGGGATGGTCATGCTAGCCACTGCAGAATATGATCGCTGAAGCGCAGCAGGATTCAAGGGAGGCGGTTTCTCACATGAGAAAAAGGTACCCGGTAGGCATTTCCCAATGGCGGCTTTGAAGCACCAGCCTTGGCCCGCATTGCAGTCTTCCTTATCGTACGCTGGTTGACTTGGTTAGAATATCGTTCCCGGGGCTGGCTATTAAAAAGGGACAAGTGACGAGAGTACGCACACCAAAACGACCAACCAGCGCTCTTGTTCGCGTAGACGCCCATCTGACTCGTACAGAACTGCCTTCTTGCACCGTCTGGAATCAGATGACTCTGGATCGTGCGGCGTCGACAGACTCTGAGTGGTCAACGCGCACGACCATTCGCCCATCACCAGATTTCCGCGGGCTTTTACGCTAGCTGACTCAAGATCATTGGAGATCGCTCCTCTGAGATCATTCGTATGCTGAGATGCCGGCTCGAAATCGTCCGCGGGAGTGAAGACGAAGTAGGAATGGTGGTCCTCGACGACAAAGTCCGAGCGCCAAGATAGATATGAACTATACTTCTGGATGTTGAAGGTCGACCAGCACCTCGATCCCGGACTGGGCAGCCATGTTGATCGCACCAACGACTCGAGGCCACGCGTTTACGTAGACTTGCGCGTAGGGCGCGAAAGGGGTACCTTTGAGGAAGTCGGCCCCGAGCATCCAGTATCCAACAGGGAGGCGGACGGTGTTGATGCCGATGGACGCCATGTAGTTGAAATCCGACTGGTTGATGAACGTGTCCCAGTGCCGCTCGAGTACAGCGCGCGCGTTCGGGAGGGATCACCACCCCGAGGCGACGTCTATGTCTGCTTTGCGTGGTTCCGAGGCGCAGGTAAAGAGGGAAGGGACCATCCAGTTTTCTTGTATGGACCTAGCGAGTAATAGGAAACAAACGATGGAGTACGATATAGGATTGTAGGAGGGTGGTATCTTTCAGAGGGTACTTACCACGAACCTAGGTTGACGGCCTGCTGCTGCCGATAGCGATATATAGTCGCTGCAGCCGCGTCGAATGGCGCAAAGGCCTGGTTGGCCGGTGGTGGGGGGTCGTACGGTACCACCGAGCACTGTGGCCCAGTAGCGGTGGCGCCAGCTATAGCCTATCGGAGGATGGACGATCGTTTCGTCGTAGCTCTAGCCGACCCGGGGGTCAGAAAAGTTGAATCTTCCATCGACAGGTGCGCTCAAAAAGTCAGGTCCGATAACATTGGAGTAGCCCACAGAGTATGCGGTGCTATTGTTGTTCGTCAGCGAGTCGGTCAGTGACCCGGGGATAGGCTTATATGACCCTTCGACCAAACCCAAAGCTCGAAGGAGGATGACGAATGTATCGACATATGACGACGGCATAGTCACGACCTCGCGTTTCCGATAGGTTCGTCCGAATCTGAGAGACGCTGTACGGGTTGCGATGGGTATCTGAATTTGCCTATCAGGTCTAATTCAAAATCAGGCCAAAAGCTCACGTGGGCCCTTCGGGACAGCAACATGGTCGAAGGTCGAAGATTGATCCTCTGGCGGGAAGGATCATGTCAAGGGTTTAGTCTATGCGTGAGAAACAAAGTGGCGGGTGCCAACCACTCGTCACTTCGTGGGCCTGACTCATTCGTTTAGTTGTTCTGTTCGCACCTTCGGTATTCAGTTCTGCAACCGTGTGTAAGATAGCATACTTCTCATTTATGCGTTTTATCTTATTTGTTGTCCAACTATACCTCAATGACTCTGGCGAGCCATTCTGGATCGCAATTTGCAAACCGGACCCCACAGTAACCTGGACAGAGAGGTCATTTCGACGACGGACTCCAAGGACAGTGCGGGGCATTGGAGCGATGACATGACGTGGTGCGAAGAGCGAACATAAATCGAATGTCGGAGGCCTATGCTCGTCAAAGTACGCATCCTAAATGTCAGTCGCTTGAATTGCATGGACAAACTTGCAATTGGTTGGAAATCGACCACCAGGTTCAAACTAGGTGATACTGTGAAGGTACACTGTATGATTGCTCCGTATATAAACATGCTCGTTCGGTAGACTAGTTCGTACAAGTAAAGTGTAGCATAGGGGAGGGGGGAAAAAGTCATGCTAAAATAATCGTTTTCGACCAAGGGTCATCTACCAAAGTGAATAAAAGGAACCCAAGAAGTAAAGGGAACACCAGAGTCGCGAAGTTTCTGGACGGCGCAGTGCAATGCTACTGCCGCCTCCGTACTGTCAGGAGCCCGGCTAGCATCTCGAAACAGGTGCTCGTACACCACATCGTCCCGATCACACTACTATACCCGGCAAGAAGCATCCCAGCTGCAAGATGAACGGATTCTTCCGACAACGACTCATCTCCTTGCGCAGTCTGACAGGCAGAAAGGAATGCAAGTCCGCCTTGCGGGCGCGATAACTGCATAATGTCCGAGAGCTTCAAGCGATGATGGTTGGCGAGGCATAGCCCGCTGTCAAGCGGTGTCTTGGGATCCTGTATTCCGTGACATGCAAAATGGACCCAGTCGGTATTCTTCAACTTCTCCGTGACGTCCTCGACAGTGCCATCAGAGTTCTGGAGGGTTACCCAAGGGGATTTCTTGCATAATTCACTGATGGAATCGATCTCGTGCTTCACCGAAAACAGTGATTTGAGCCCGTCTGTCGGTGGCTGAGGGACGGCAAGCAGGCGAAGTTTGGAAGAAGGGTCATGCAAGCTATTCTGAGGTGATGATGCGAGCGAAGTCAAAGTCGGCAAATAGGACGATATAACGAAATCAGAAAGTTTGGTGCCCGGCTCGGCTGTCTGATAAAGGCCGGCAGCGTGTATCGGTAGAAAGGAAAAAGGACCAGTCGGACACCAGAAAATACGGGCCATTCGATCAGTGCCAGATGGCGGACTCTAATCTGGAGTCAGAATGGATCAGCATTGAGACTTGTATGAACGACTTACCGAAAAGCCGAGTGCCTGAAGAACGGGGTTTACAGCCATATTCCAAAGGTGTGCCAGAATCACCTCATACAACTCGTTCGGACTATATTGTTGTGATATCGTCAATTGCGCTCCCCCTTCACGACCATCGGAAGTGGAATGTCCATCCAGCAACGAGTCAATAATTTTTTTCGAGAGGTCTAGTTCTTCACAGGGGATGAGTTCGTACAGGGCACAATGGGAGACAACAAGCCAATCCCGCTTGAGTAGCTCGTGAAGAATTATTCGCAGAGCTTCCACATGAGCATAGCAAATTTCAGGCAGGGGTACATGGACGACGCTCTCCAACTCCGCCATAACGATCAGTGCATCACATCTTTCTTTGCTGGCTGTGAGGTAAACGACTGGTCCGGGGATTTCCAAGGCAGAAAGTTGCTTGATTGTTTTCGAAAGCAAGAATCTGTCGAAACCTGGCAAGGACCGGATCTGAAGAAGGAGATTCTCCCGTCTAAGTGCAAGATCATGGTGTCTTTGGATGTCCTTCTCGAACAATCGAGTGTCAGCGACCGATATATGTGCTGGCTGGCAGACTGCAGCATTGTCCCGAATACTAGCATGTGCCAGTTCCTGCGAGATTTGCCGGAACTGACAAGCAAGGGCAGGATGGTCGTGAGCCAGGTCATCAACTGGAGTGCGAAGCAGCAGGAACTGAGTCCAGACAATGGAACGCGCTTGCTCAAGCCACTCGACAGCTAGTTCAGGATGACCAGCTTCAAGAGCGGCAGAAATTGAGTCACGTGTGGCATGAGCTGCTTCAACGAGTAGACGATGACGCTCGGTGACTGGGAGCCCGAGCCATGCTAATTGTGGGAGAAGGTCAAGAGAAGAAGCACATGCATCAAGGAGAGCAGTGGTATTTCCTTGAAGTTGCGCACAGGAAATCCAGGCGAGAGAGGCACGAAAGCGGATGAAAGCAGGACCGATGGAAGCACGAGTGGCAGTTGAAAAATTGAAAGCAGCAGCAGAGAGATCAGAGGAATCACCAGAGTGCGTAAAACGGATATTGAATACCTGCCCAAGGCCAATCAAAAAGGTTGGTTGGTCGGGATGTCCATCGGGAGTGGAGTTTATTGCCTCCTGCTTCATGGAAATGGACCTGTTTAAATCTGCGAGGTCCCCGAGATGCTCAAAGCGACTCCACAACGAGCTCCCGAGGTTGTTCAATCGAGTTGGCTTGTCTGGATGGCCGTCGGGTGACAGACAGACAGCCTCCTCTTTCATCGAGATCAACCTGTTTAGATCCGCAAGGTCCCCGAGACGCTCAAAGCGACTCAATAATGAGTTCCCGAGGTTGTTCAACCGACCTGGCTTGTCTGGATGGCCGTCGGGTGTCAGACAGACAGCCTCCTCTGTCATCGACATCGACCTGTTTAGATCCGCGAGGTCCCCGAGACGCTGAAAGCGACTCAATAATGAGTTTCCGAGGTTGTTCAAGCAAGTCAGCTTGTCTGGATGGCCGTCGGGTGACAGACAGACAGCCTCCTCAAGCATCGAGATCGACCTGTTGAGATCCGCAAGGTCCCCGAGATGCTTAAAGCGACAAGATAATGAATTCCCGAGGTTGTTCAACCGACCTGGCTTGTCTGGATGGCCGTCGGGTGTCAGACAGATAGCCTCCTCAAACATTGAGATCGACCTGTTTAAATTCGCGAGGTCCCCGAGACGCTCAAAGCGACTCAAAAATGAGTCCCCGAGGTTCTGCAAGCAAACCGGCTTGTCTGTATGGCCGTCGGGTGACAGGCAGACAGCCTCCTCTTTCATCGAGATCGACCTGTTTAGATCCGCGAGGTCCCCAAGACGCTTAAAGCGACGAGATAATGAGTTCCCGAGGCTGTTCAACCAACGTGGCTTGTCTGGATGGCCGTCGGGTGTCAGACAGACAGCTTCCTCTATCATCGAGATCGACCTGTTTAAATCTGCGAGGTCCCCGAGACGCTCAAAGCGACGAGATAATGAGGTCCCGAGGTTGTTCAATCGACTTGGCTTGTCTGGATGGCCGTCGGGTGTCAAACAGACAGCCTCCTCTTGCATCGAGATCAACCTGTTTAGATCCGCAAGGTCCCCGAGACGCTCAAAGCGATGAAATAATGAATTCCCGAGGTTGTTCAACCGACCTGGCTTGTCTGGATGGCCGTCGGGTGTCAGATAGACAGCCTCCTCTTTCATCGAGATTGAGTTGTTTAGATCCACGAGGT
This sequence comes from Leccinum truebloodii, assembly GCA_038090755.1. NCBI lineage: Eukaryota > Fungi > Basidiomycota > Agaricomycetes > Boletales > Boletaceae > Leccinum > Leccinum truebloodii. The sequence continues at coordinate 20,390 of JBBPNF010000075.1, read as the reverse complement.
CCCCGAGACGCTTAAAGCGACGAGATAATGAGATCCCGAGGTTGTTCAAGCAAGTCGGCTTGTCTGGATGGCCGTCGGGTGACAGACAGACAGCTTCCTCTTTCATCGAGATCGACCTGTTTAGATCCGCGAGGTCCCCGAGACGCTCAAAGCGACGAGATAATGAGTTCCCGAGGTTGTTCAATCGACTTGGCTTGTCTGGATGGCAGTCAGGTGTCAGACAGACAGCCTCCTCAAACATCCAGATTGACCTGTTTAGATTCGCGAGGTCCCCGAGACGCTCAAAGCGACTCAATAATGAGTTCCCGAGGTTGTTCAACCGAGTTGGCTTGTCTGGATGGCCGTCGGGTGTCAGACAGACAAGCTCCTCTTGCATCGAGATCGACCTGTTTAGATCCGCAAGGTCCCCGAGACGCTCAAAGCGACGAAATAACGAGATCCCGAGGCTGGCCAGCAGGGACGGCATGTCCATGATAGGATGGTCAGGATGACTATAGCCGCCTCGCCACAGATCCAGAGCAGACTCGAGCATCCAAATTGCCTCGTGTATATCAGCAAGCACACCATTGCGTTTGAACCGCCCAAATAACAGCGCCCCAAGGCCAAATATTTGTATAGGTCGGTCAGGATCCCGGTCTGACATGTTTTGTACCAGGTCCCGCGTCCTCTGTATGAAATCGTCGCCATTTTCTTGCTGCGCCGGTAACGATCCACTGTCTCCTGCCTCCACCAATGCTGAAGCCTTGGCCATTTGCAATGCGAACACCCCTGCTCGGTGTGCATAACTTCCTGCCGCCGAGACCTCTACCACTCCTTCCAGTAAATCCTTTGCTTCTTCCCTGTCGAACTCGAACCCTCGCCTCTGGAAGCGCGCAAGTAGCGCAAGACCAAGTTCCAGTACCGTTGTGCCATGATCCGGATGATTTGTGCTCCGAAGTCGGAGACCATCCCGATACAATCCAATTGGCACATCTAGGTCAAGGTACCGATTGTTGACCTGGCAGTCGACGAACTTGGCATTGGCCAAGTTGAACAGAACGGCTGCACGATTAAGGTCATCTATTGGGCAAATCTCCTGAACACGCTGGAAAGTCCGGACGGCTGCGTCTAGATCCATTTGGTCCTGCCGCTGGCGGTAACGCAGGAGAGCACGATGACCCTCGTCGGTCAGCTGTTCCAGCGCGTTCATTTCGCGTGACTCCGGTAGCTGTTGCCATCAGTTCAAAAATTGACTACAGCGCCATGAATAATATGCTTACATCAAGTTTTGGATATGATTCATTCGTACCACAAATGCGTCGCTCCGTGATGATGCGAAGGGACGAACACGACGGCAATATATCATCCGTCTGCGCTGTAAAGTCGGTGACTACGAGGGGATGTCAAACAGTGTGTGGTAGACAAAGGAGGAGTTGCTCACACTGAAAGTGTTCATTCTGGAACACTTTTCCTACAGTACTCTTGAATCGATGGAGCAATTCTCCGTTTCCTAGCCTCTGTCCAAGCTCGAACGATGCGTAGACACTGAATGAAATCGAAGATGATCGATCTGATGGCCTTTGGCAGCTATTTAATGAAAGGAGCAGAAATTCGGCAAGGCATTACGCACAAGAGGATTTCTTCATCCCATTCTACGGCGTCCTGCGCTGTCGACACGGGTTTGTTGGATGTTTCCATGGTCCTTCCATCGACTTCCACAATGACATGAAAGCCTGCTGGCATGCGACGGAGACCGGATGCAACATCCGTGGCACGTATGACTGAATAGGTGTGTTTGGGACGTGTCCAGTATGCCAACGCGAGATTGCTACGCACGTGTTACAAAGAGATGTTCGCATTCATTGGTAGGTGATGAATGCGATTCCGAGTCGCACAATCTCTTTTGTCGTTGAGGTGGTGGTTGGAGAAGAAAGGGCGGGCTAGAAGATTGGTTGTCTTGATTCATGAGTGGGAAGTGAACGGTGGGCAAGTTCTGAGTGACGGGTGTTTTACAGCAGTAGCCAGCAGGTTTATATGGAATGCGGCCAGTTGCAGAGTTGCTGTGCACATTTCTGATAGAATGAACGAAGTCCACAGCAAGAACTGCACCTTCCGAACATGATCCATGATGCAATGGCACGGTGAAGCCACATTCGCACAAGCAACACAAGCGAGAAGGCATCGCTTCTGGCACCACTCCGCATCCGTAAAGACCATGCCACGGAGACCATCTCCTTTATCGACAAGCCCCTTGCCCACTCTGACAGGTCCACCGTCTCCGGTCCAAGCAGCCCCTCGCCCAACGACAACACTACCGTCCAGCCGTCCTCGGCCGAGCTCCTGCATACCGCTTGAGAGCCCTCGACCTTTGCCCGTCAGGGCACCCAGATCGATCAACGTTGTTTAACAATGTCGCACTCTATCTCTCCACTCGTTACCACCGGCTTGGAGATTTGACGGACCTCAATGAGGCGATCATCCTCGCGAGACAATCCCTCGACATTTGCCCACCTGGCCATGCTTACCGGTCGTGGTCATTACGTACACTTGCGCATTGTCTCCGTGTTCGCTACACCAAGGCGAACGAGTTGAAGGACAGAGAGGATCTATTCAGTCTTTACACTGAGTTGTCAAATATCTCTCAAACACTCTCATCAGACGATCTCTCTGCAGCGAAGAAATGGATCAAGGAAGCTAAGGATTTCCGCCATCCCACAGTCCTTCTCGCATACGAAACATCTCTTCGACTACTTGTTCAGCATCTCGCCATTTTACCATCCCCATGGACGATCGGAGAGTCGAAGAGTGGTCAGTCATCGAATCATCTGCGACCAGATCTTATAACACGACAGCTCGTCACAGCGTTCACAAACGTGAGCGCCGCTCATCCTATGGCTGGCCCTCCCAGTGAATTTCATTGTCCAGCCCCGGCTGCGCGCGCTTCTGCTTACATAAGGCGCGGTGTGTCAATTATCCTGGACGACGACGGCAGCGATGGCGACAACCACCACCGTCGAAGAAGAAGAAGGAAAGCTCTCAAGCGAGTCTCTGAAAATCGTAAAGATTCAGCCAGATGAAGCGTCATCTTGTGCGTCCTGGGCGGCGGCACCGAATTCGCCCTCAGAGCCATCATCGCTGACATCCTGCTTGTAGGACAACGACAAGATCATGGACACGCCCAAGAGCGCTAGTCTCATGCTCGCCGAGCTGCGCACGTCTTCACTCTCACCACAGTAATATTATGAGCTCTGTAAGTGCACGCGTCCACCTCTCTCGAGTTCCTCCAGTGACCACAGGTGTCGCAAGACATGGCCATCTTCGACGCCCTCTCGAACTACCTCTACGACGTACACACACACTCCAGACACCATCTCGCAGATCTCTACGAACTAGTCGAATATCATCCCCTGCTTCAACCTCATGGTCACCGTCGGCGTGCACATGTCTATCCCTGACGCAACCGTCAAGGAAATCGTAAAGGACATGAGTAGAGGCGTCATACGTAGGCTCTTTCTACAACACTATCTCAGCGGTCAGACCACGGATTACCCGCCCGGCGGGACCGATTCCGGGTGAGCCCTCTCCGCATTGCGTCATCCGTTTGCTGACCCAGTCTAGTCCCTCAAGGGTCCCTACAAGCGTTCGTGCACACGAATCTCATAGAGATGAACAAGCTCTGAGTTCGTCTCCAGCACCAAGGTCACTCGCGCGACCACGAGAAACGCGAAATGGAATGTCACAAACTCCGCATCCTCGTGGACACCAACCTCTCCGTCTCTCCCAGCTCCATGGCGTCGTTCTGGAAATGTACCAGAAGACCATACTTCCAGCTGTACAGAAGCAAGTCGTCAATTGCACGGACGTCATCGCACAGGAGTATCTGATGGCGTGGGGCGGTATGACGAGGTGGAAGTCGTTGGGGCGTTCTTGAAGATGGGGATCACGCGGTAGCGGTTGCTGGGTACGTATAGAGAGTGGAGTCGACTTCGATCTGTCGAAATTGTTTTTTTGTCGTCGTTTTAGCCAAGGCCCTTTGACCTGATTTCAACGTAAAAGTGCTGCGAGGAGTCCTTCCTTGCCAGGTTTCACCTCGGGCTGTGCAACTTACAGCCTCCTGGCAGTACTCATTCAATGACGCTGCTGTGCCAACGAACAACGCGGAAAAATCGAGGCTGCCCCAAGTGGTGGCGGCGAAGTCGGCAAGACTCTCACTGTCTTCTTTCCACTGCCCATCGTCTCAACTTGAACCCTCGGTGAAACAAGATGGAATCACAAGGTGCTTATTTCACTCTTTTGTTCTGCGAGACGAGCCTCAATGAAATGACATTCACGTCAGCCAACTTGCAGTGGTGGTGGTCTCAAAATTCGCCAAATTTAAGCAAGGGGACGGGACAGACCACATTGCGAGGCAATCGTCCTTGATCGCCAAGCACTGGACCATTGCCCACCCGGTCACCAGAAGCGATGGAGGTCACTAACTCGGCTCGCCAAACATCTCTGGGGTCGTTACAACCATCTAGGAGCGGTGGAGGACATTGAGGAAGCACTTATCTATGGCAGAGAGGCACTGCAGCTTTGCCCAGAAAGGCACCCAAATCGTTCAACATCCTTGGGCAGTGTCGCACTCTGTCTCTCCACTCGTTACGACCGGCTTGGAAATATGACGGACCTCAATGACGCCATCATCCTCGGGAGACAAGCCCTCGACCTTTGCCCGTCAGGGCACCCGGATCGATCAACGTCATTGGCCAATGTCTCAGCTATTTACAACCGGCTTGGAGACATGACGGACCTCAATGAGGCTATCATCCTCGGCAGACAGACGACTGTTCCACCTCGCTCACGCATTTGATGGTGCCCAACTGCCGAATTCTCTCTTCTACCGTTGCATGCTGCCGGTCCATATCGGCGGTGGCGCCGATCCAATCCCTCTCACTTGTACATCTCCTCTTACACTCCCACCCTCACCGCCCTTATTCGTGCTAGGCGGAATGCCCTATTGACGAAGTCCTCGATACATGAGAATCGCTTTCTCACTATAGGTCAAGCCACTGCTATTGGCCAGAGTAAACTCCATTTTCTTGGCAGAGAACTGGACATCGTCGCTAAGCGTATGCAAGGTCGCGCCACGATCACGCGCCTTGAAGGTTCGGAATCGAGTGTATTCAGAGTCTCGGAGGAGTTGAAGAAGAACGAGTGGGTCCACTTTGCTTGTCACGGCGTCCCAAACGCAGAAGAACCGTTTCAATCTGCATTCGCCCTCCGTGATGGTCCGTTTACGATCGAACACATTATGGGATGTAAGTTGAAGCACCCAGAATTTGCCTACCTCTCTGCGTGCCAGACCACGGTTGGATACAAGGAGAGTCCAGACGAAGTGATCCATCTGGCGTCGGCGATGCAGTTTGCAGGGTTCCGATCTGTGATTGGGACGATGTGGGCGGTGGACGACGCACATACGAACGAGATTACGTCCAAGTTTTACGAGAATATGTTGGATGGATGTGGTCGGCTGGATCACACGCGGGCGGCGTTGGCGCTGCAGAGGACGATGGAGTCGTTGGCGGGTAGTGTTCCGCTGGATCAGCGGATTCTGTATGTACATATCGGTGCCTAGTGCTTGTCGGACCGACACTGCCTGGTTTGAATCTTTGTATGGTTGATTCGTATGTATTTGATGCGTATTTTCGCGTACTTTTGCTATTTGCGACCAGGATGGAGCATGAGTACTGAGTACTGAGTGTCTGTCGGTTGTGTAGACGACTGGTTCATTGAGCAGTCATCTAAGGCACAGGGAGTCTCGGCTTCGCGACCGCCGTTCAGAGATGCATGTGGGAGTGGCCGTTAGGCAATCGTAAGTTCTCAGACGCATCTTCCACATTGATCACCTCAAACCTAATCTTATAATATTGCAGCAGCCTGAGTCTCGCTCAGCATGTCAAATCAGATCCTTACTTTCACGTGTTCCACTTCAAGTCGAAGCTACATTTTGCCAGGAAGATTGCAACCCTGCCGCGTTTCCGGAACCTTTAGGTGCCAATGATAATGGCTAGTTCTTCAACTCGTTTATGGTAGAACAAACGAACGATTGGTTGGGCGGGTATCATGCCATCTCTCGAGAGATGCAGTATGCCTTTTTATTTATACATATATATTTAAATCAGTTGATATTGCGCCGGAACCCCATCACAAAGGGAAGCGGAGGGTAGGGGCTGACTCGGCCTTGGTCTGCTCGAAAAAGTCTTTACTGTCTGCGACAATCTTTGTGGGGTGGCGGCGATGACCGTCGGCGCATCCTGGGTTGTGCACCATGGATCAGAACGAATGGAAAGGTGCGCAGGTGACTGAGCCGTACTCGAGGCTTGGTCTGCGGTGCCCGGTATTCCTCTTCCGTCTCGTCCCGTTGGTTTTCATGTCGGTTCCTCGTGATGGAGCGCGCCAGGCAGCACATATGCCTTCTATTCGTTATCGTCAAGTTGACGCTCGGGCTCCAACTCTTGTCTGCGTCGCGAGAGGTATCAGCGTGGCGTGGATGGAGAGTGAGGTCTACAATACCGCTTTGTCTGGTGCGATGAGGTTTCCAGCGTTGTCCTCGTCTTCGTGCTCGTCCACAACACCCGACGGTTTGATGGCGATTGGAAGGCGCGGGAGCTGAGGTCAGATTCATGGGCGTAAGAAGATAGTGGCATAGGGAAGGTGGAATGTCGAGGCACTGGGCTCTCGACTGGTATCGCGGTCGCACGACTGAGCCTGTCGTAAGGTGTTTTTAGAGGTAGTGGTGCGGATGGTACGATGTTCTTAGAGAACGAGTGGGATTATGGGAGGGACTTTTTGCGCGAGCAGGGATCTGATTCTCTCGTGGTATCGAAAGAGCTCTGCCTTGAGCGAGAACATGGGTAGTCGTCTCTCGCGTTGGTGCAAGGAGGGATGACACGAATCTAGCAGAACACAAGTTTTCGGACAAGTTAGCAGATCACTTGCCTTTCGTTCAGTTTACTCCCTGCAGCATCCATCTCCACCCGTTGTCGTAAGTCCATGATGAGGGAAAATAGTTCAGAGCGAGAAAGTTTGGCCTTCAATGAAACCCTATATGTGATGGAAGATTCTAGCAAGTAAATAAATTTGGTAAGAAAAGACGGTCGTGGACAAGATAAAGCAAAACACATATAATCGCATGAGCGAGCATACCCTACGTGCAGGACGCATAGACGTGAAAAAATGAGAATCCACTTACTTGTCAAATACACTGTCGACACTACGTGCAAGACCCACCAGGAAAGAATCAGGAATGGCGGCTCCGTCCCTTCAGGGATCGCATCGAGTGTCTCGTCGTCTTCGTTACCGTCATCGCTTTCACCGAGAAGACAGGAAGGCCAAATTGCCCCAAATCTACGAATTTACCCACCATTTCACTGACGAGGACCTCGATTATAAAGAGATGTGATACATCGTCGCGCGCACGCTCAGCACGGACGGAATGAATGTAGCGACTGGGGCCAAGGAGGTTGAGTGGGACCGCTGTGAAGAGAGAAAGGAGTGTGATCGCATATAGCATGGTCGACGTGTGTGTGAGTGTTTAAGATGGCTAAGTCTAGAGTCTGAGAGCTGCACCTGAACGTCTGGCGGACAGATGGAAGCCTGAGAGGACGACGTATGCTCGACCTAACTGGTGGAAATCGCTGACGCGCGTTCACCGTCGAATACGGATCCTGAATAGGAGGAAATGGAAGCATCCGATTGTACATCGGAGACCGAGCTCACGAATTGCAAGCGTTGCTGCTATTGAGAAGGATGCAGCGTTGAGGGCACGATGCACGCGACATGGACTGTAGTTGGATAGTGAGAGTCTCGATATCCATGTCTGGGAAGCGACGGTGGGAATGAAGGCCAGGTGATGGTAAAGCAAACATCTTGAGTCGAGTCGCAAGCAATACGCATATTGAGGAAAGGACACACTTGCATTGTCCTGTCGTTCACTGACGAGTAGGAACCGGGGCGGTTTTGAGAGAAATCAAACACGACACTTTTCGAACGTACCGCTTGTACAAGGCGTTGATCCGGCGCTCAGTGGATTCAGTGAGCGAGCAAAATTGAGATCGTGTAAGATTGGGCGTAGGCTTGCATGCCGAGATTCAAGTTGTACCGAGATCCAAACTCCGAACGTCTCTAATTTTGGAAGCGCTCTCAAACATTCCAGCACATAGTCTAGGCCTCATGATCACCGTCAGGCCTACATATCTATCCCTGACGCGCCAATCAAGGAAATCATGATGGCAAAGAACAGAGGCGTATTGAATCCCATAAGCGGGCTCTTTCTATGACACGGTCAGACCAGGGATCACCTGCCCATCGGGACCGAGTCCGGGTAAGCCCTCGCCGCGTCGTGTCATCCGTTTGCTGACCCAGCCTAGTCCACAAGGGTTCCTCCAAGACGTTCGTACTCATCAATTTCCTAGAAACGAACAAACTCTGGGTTCGTCTCTAGCACCAAGTCACTCGCGCGACCGCGAGAAACGCGAGATGAAACATCGCAAACTCCGCATCCTCGTCGGTCTCTCCCAGCTGAGCTTCAAGATCTGGAACCTCCATCCTCGCAACACAAGTCGACTCTCCCTCGCTTGCCCTCCGTCTATTCCTGCTCGCTGCACAAATCGCCTCTGAATGCGGCTCTGGGTTCGAAGACTCCATTTCAGAGAGGCGAGCGCAACTGGCTGCGATCACGTTGATCGTGGTTTTCGTGGTGGACGGGTATGACACGTTGATCACCAAGGCGGCGTTACATGCCAGGGCCAAATTGTTGCAGAAGCCGCATCAGGCGACGGCGGTGCGTGCTGCGAGTCATTTGTGGTGGCAGGAGGCGGCGGTCGAGGTGGAAGGAGAGGGGGAGGAAGGGGAAGGGGAAGGGAAGAGGGTGCTAAGGATAAGGAGAATGGGGAGGGTGCCAAGGCGGTGAGTATCGGTCTGCGCTGTCGATCGTGACTGACGGGTTGTCGACAGTACCCACACCAGGATAGCAAACGAGTGCTGGAATGTTTGCACAAGTGGTTGCGGATCGCGCATTCGGCGAGCGACAGAGGAGATCGTCACGGTTCAGATATGCTGTGACACGCTCGATCAATATATCTATTACTTTGATCGCGGGACCACCTGCTGTGCGTATCTCTTCTCTCCTTTGTTGTCGACGCTGACGACTTTCCGACACCATTACAGGTCGCTTAAAAATTCGTCGTCTCGCTCGTGGAACTCATCATAATCTCCATCGACACCGTCACCTCACCCTCGTTTTCAGCTTCGTACCTGCACCCGTCGCACGCTCAAGTGTAGTCATTCGAAGAAGACGTCGTAGACTCCGAACGATCACGTTGATCATTGGGACGTTGCAGGGCGCAAAGGTGTTCGAGGTGGACGGATATGACAATTTGATTACCAAAGCTGCGTTGCATGGGGCCAAGTTATTGAAGAAGCCGCATCAGGCGACGGCGGTGCATGCTGCCAGTCATTTGTGGTGGCAAGATGCGGCGGTTGAGGTGGAAGGAGAGGGGGATGGAGGCGAAGGAGAAGGAAAGGAGGGGGGTAAGGAAAAGGAGGATGGGGAGGGTGCCAAGGCGGTGAGTATCGGTCTGCGCTATCGATCATGACTGACGGGTTGTCGACAGTACCCACACCAGGACAGCAAACGGGTGCTGAAATGTGTGCGACAGTCGTTGCGGATCGCACATTCGGCGACGGAGGGGATCGTCACGGTTCAGATACGCTCGATCAATATCTGTATTACTTTGATCGCGGGGCACTTGCTGTGCGTCTTTCTTCTCTCTGTGTTGTCGACGCTGACGAGTGTCCGACACTGTCACAGGTCGCTCCAAAATTCATCGTCGAGCTCGTGGAGCTCATCACGTCCTCGATCGACACCATCACCTCTCCGTCGTCTTCAGCTTCGTACCTGCACCCATCACAACGAATCGAAGGGGTGGCGTCTCCGGACATGATCCAGCGACATTTCTGGAACACGCTCAAGTATATACATTCGAAGAAGACGTCGGAGAATCCAGGGCGGTATGACAAGGTGGAAGTCGTTGGGGCGTTTTTGAAGATGGGGATCACGCGATAGCGGTTGCTGAATCCGTATATGGGGAAGAGGCGGAGAAGTTTCCTCATTCAATGACGCCGCTGTGCCAACGAACAATATTTGCGGAAAAAACGAGGCTGCCCCAAGTCATTGCGACGAAGTCGCCAAGATTCTCACATTCTTCTTTCCACTGACCAGTACCTTCCCCCTCAGCGTCCCAACCCTCAGTGAAACGAAATGGAATCACAAGGTGCTTATTTCACTGATTTGTCTGCGAGAACGTGCTCAGTGAAATATTAACATTCACGTCAGTCAAAAAGGGGTCCGAGCCTCCTTACACCGAACATGAAAAAGGGGGCCGGAGGGACTCGATTGGAGAGGCGACTGTTTCAGTCGAGCAGATACTTGCACGAGCGAAGTCAATATTCGCCAAGTTTGAGCAAGGGGACGGGACGGACCACATTAGCGAGGCAGTCGTTCTTGATCGCCAAGCACTGGACCGTTGCCCACCCGGTCACCGCAAGCGATGGAGCTCACTAAATCAGCTGTCCATTCATCTGCGGGGTAGTTACGACCATCTAGGAGCGGTGGAGGACATTGAGGAAGCAGTTATCTATGGCAGAGAGGCACTGGAACTTTGCCCAGAAGGGCACCCAAATCAATCAACGTCGTTGAGCAATGTTGCAAGCAATCTTTCCACTCGTTACAACCAGCTTGGAGATATGACGGACCTCAATGAGGCCATCATCCTCGGGAGACAAGCCCTCGACCTTTGCCCGTCAGGGCACCCGGATCGATCAACGTCGTTGAACAGTGTTGCAAGCTATCTCTCCTCTCGTTACAACTGGCATGGAGATATGAAGGACCTCAACGAGGCCATCTTCCTCGGCAGACAAGCCCTGGATCTTTGCATGTCAGGGCACCCGTATCGATCAATGTCATTGGGCAGTGTTGCAGTCTATGTCTCCACTCGTTACCAGCAGCTTGGAGATATTACGGATCTCAATGAGGCCATCATCCTCGCCAGACAAGCCCTTGACCTTTGCCCGTCAGGGCACCCGTATCGATCAGCATGGTTGGGCAATGTCGCATTCTATCTCTCCACTCGTTACCACCGGCTTGGAGATATGAAGGACCTCAATGAGTCCATCATCCTCAGCAGACAAGCCCTCGACTTTTGCCCGTCAGGGCACCTGCATCGATCAACATGGTTGGGCAATGTCGCATTCTATCTCTCCACTCGTTACGACCAGCTTGGAGATATGACGGACCTCAATGAGGCCATCATCCTTGGCAGACAAGCCCTTGACCTTTGCCCGTCAGGGCACCCGCGTCAATCATCATGGTTGGGCAATGTCGCACTCTATCTCTGCACTCGTTACAAGCGGCTTGGAGATACGACGGACCTCAATGAGGCCATCATCCTCGGGAGACATGCTCTTGACCTTTGCCCGTCAGGGCAACCACATCGATCAGCATTGTTGGGCAATATCGCATTCTATCTCTGCACTCGTCACAACCGCCTTGGAGATATGACGGACCTCAATGAGGCCATCATCTTCAGCAGACAAGACCTCGACCTTTGTCCGTCCGGGCACCCGGATCGATCAACATCGTTGAGCAATGTCGCAAGCTGTCTCTTCACTCGTTACAAGCAGCATGGAGATATGGCGGACCTCAATGAGGCCATCATTCTCGGCAGACAAGCCCTTGACCTTCGTCCGCCAGGGCACCCGGATCGATCAAGGTCGTTGAACAATGTCTCAAGCTATCTCTCTGGTCGTTACAAGCAGCTTGGAGATCTGACAGACCTCGATGAGGCCATCACCCTCGCGAGACAAGCCCTCGACATTTGCCCACCTGGCCATCCTGTCCGATCATTGTCATTACGTGAACTTGCAGATTGTCTCCGTGTTCGCTTCACCCAGTCGAGCGAGTTGAGGGACAGAGAGGATTTATTCAGTCTCTATACCGAGTTGTCAGATATCTCACAAACCCTCTCACCAGTCGATCTCTCTGTAGCTAAGGAATGGATCACAGCAGCTGAGGATTTTCGCCATCCCACAGTCCGTCTCGCCTACGAAACATCCCTTCGACTACTCGTTCAGCATCTCGCCAATTTACCATCCCTACCTAAACATCTCCACATTTTCAAAGACCTCGCTTCATCCATAGCAATTGATGCCTTTTCCGCTTGTCTCCGTGCTCATCATGCAACAAAAGCGGTCGAGCTTCTCGAGCAAGGTCGCGGTGTATTCTGGACTCAAATTGATCGGCTCCGTTCCCCTCTTGAAGATGTCATCCTATCGAGCCAGGAAGGACAGTCCCTTGCAGATGACTTTACTCGACTCTCATCAGAAATACACGATACAATTCATTCACAAGGTCCAGATCAGCACCACACGCTGTGCAGTCTTAATGTTGATCTGCAATCCGCAATCACTCAAATTCGCAAACTACCCGGCCTCGCTCGATTCCTTCTCCCCTCTTCCTTCTCCGAACTCCAGCACGCTGCCAGTGGGGGACCTGTGATCATCGTGAATGCTAGCAAGTATACGTGCGATGCACTTGTTGTCTTTTCCGACACAGATCCGGTTCATATCCCATTGCAAATAACCAAATCCCGTGTTCAGGATCTGTCGTCAGAGCTCCAATCTCTGACTTTGGATGCAAAGACAATGGACATCGGGAGAGATCTTGCTCGCTTCCTGAGAATCCTTTGGGATGAGGTCGTCTCGCCGATCGCTGATTTTCTTCAGACAACGGTTCCACCTGGCTCACGTATCTGGTGGTGTCCCACTGCCGAATTCTACCTTCTGCCATTGCATGCGGCGAATTCGTATCGGAATGGCCAAAGGGGTTTTTCCCATTTGTACATCTCGTCTTACACTCCCACGTTGACTGCCCTCATCCGTGCAAGACGGAACCATCCATCGGCGACGACTTCTATACACGACGAGAAACATTTCCTTGCTGTGGGTCAGGCAAACGCCAAAGGCGAAAGCGAGCTCTTCTCCGTCGGTAACGAACTTGCCATCATTACTGAGCGCATTCAGGGTCTCGCCACGCTCACGCGCCTTGATGGTCCCGGATCGAGTGTATCTGGAGTCTCGGAGGAGCTGAGGACAAGCGAGTGGGTTCACTTTGCCTGCCACGGTATCCCAAACAGACAGCAACCCTTTGACTCCGCATTTGGCCTCCACGACGGCCGGTTCACCGTGGAACGGATCATGGGATGCAAATTAGAGAACCCCGAGTTTGCCTACCTATCTGCTTGTCATACGACGGTCGGAGACGAGGAGAGTCCAGACGAGGTCATCCACTTGGCGTCGGCGATGCAATTTGCAGGGTTCCGGTCAGTGATTGGGACGATGTGGGCGGTAGATGACGCAGATACGAACAAGATCACAACCAAGTTTTACGAGAATATGTTGGATGGATGTAGTCGGCTGGATCACACACGAGCGGCGTTGGCGCTGCAGAGGACGATGAATTCATTGGTTGGCATTGTTTCGCTCGATCAACGGATTCTGTATGTACATATCGGTGCCTAGTATATCAAGTTTGTATCGCTGTATGGTTGCCTCGTACTTTTGATGTGTGTCTGCGCATTCATTTGCTATTTGCGATTAGTATCGAACGTGCGGATGAGTCTGGTCATGTGGACGACTGGTTTTTGAACAGCCTGAGTATGACGACCATGGGCTTCGCGAGCGGCGTCCACAGTTGCATTCGAGCATGTGAGAGAAGCTAATATCGCCAATGTCTCGCTCCCATCAGGCGCCCCTCTCAACGGGATGGGAGCGGTGAACCTACGAGGGGGGGGGCCGGTATCCTCCCGAAGTACCCATCATTACTTTCTTGTTCAACTTCTGACGCAGTGTCATGTGGGGAACTAGCCAAAGTGAACGCGGTCCTTCGCAAGCCATAAGGTATTTCAATCTCTAATCTATAGTATATTGAGCGACGCGGACTAAATCGTTGAGGATAGCTTGGCCCCGTAACTACAAATGACTTCTCTCGATGGATATGATATGGAACCTGAGAACCTGAGCGATCTCGCCACTGGAGTCGGCGGATCGACTCGACTCGACTCCGAGGCTTGCGTTGTGCCGTCGTGGATAATTTTTGCGAGGTATGGAATGCGATATGCTGAGTTCACCCGATCGTAGTTCCTGTGGCATCGGTGTCAAGAACTGAGTCACGGGCACATGCCTTGAAATGAGTACCTTGAGTATGCCTGACAATCAGATGTTCGTCTCGGGAACATCGCGTGAAAGGGCTGCGTGCGGTCAATGCAAACGAGGGCCACCGAGTTGTGGATGCTAATGAGTTATATAGTGCGACCTACTTTCTCAAGTGTTCTACACATCGTGACTGACTGTTCTCGTTGGAAATTCGACGTGATGAAGCATACCAACTACATGCCCGTGTTTCCCCGGAGTCTGTGTTGTACACCTACAAGAGAAAGTATTGACCCCAGCTGAAGGCATTGCCGCAAGTATTCCGACGTACTCCGTAGTAGAGACTAGGTCACAGCCATGATGGCGGCAAAAATGGGAGCAATGGACTTGGAGACCCAGCATCTGCACCGCAAGCTATCATTCATAATAAGTCTTAGTCTTGAGTCATGGAGAGAACGCTCACCTCCGCGTAACTCTAGATGGCGGTCGGGATGGATGATGAATAAGTTGAACCCGTCTTGCCGTGCATGATCGTCGTCAAGCTGGGAGTGCGGGTCAGATCGAATGTGAAGGAGTTGGTTGATTGTAGCGACTGTAATGTCGGCGTCGCGTACCAGGATTTCGCGTGCGTGCGTATATGCTCGCATTGTTCCGCAAACACGCCGGTGTCGCTGCCGTGGGATGCTGGAAAGTACGAGGACGGGCGCATGAGGAGAGCGAGTGCGGACGCGCGAGGGTCCACAAGTCCATGTGTTTGCGTGCGCGTTTTTGCGCTGGGTTCCTGTGTTCGCCGTCGTGAGAGGGAAGTCAGGCGCACCTCCTTGTGTATGTGTGTCGTGGGTGAGGGTAGGCGAGCACACGAACGACGGTGATGTGCGAGGACGAAGGCGGGAGAGGGCAAGGGCGGGCGGATCAGTGAGCAAGCGAGGTGGTGCGTGCGCCCGCACGCGTATGTCTGCATGGACACACAGGACGGGTGATGTAGGGAAGGCGGGGACGAGGGCAAACAAAGGAGGTAACGAGGTACGGCGACCATCGTATACTCTCGTTTTGTCAAGAGTACACAGCAGTCGTCGCACGCCGTCTTGGATGCGGCGAGGGAGGTGGCGCGGACGACTGGGGAAAGGGCAGTCTCCACACGCCGTCCTCGACGCGTTGCGGTGATGAGGGACGAAGTGGGAGAACGAGGGAGGGCGCGGGCGGGACATGAAGAGGGGAAGTATTCGGAGCGTGTGTGCCGCTCACGAACGAGGGGATATTGGCGAGGACGAAGACGGGTGGAAGAGGGTACCGACGACTAAGCAGTCTCTGGATGTGTTGTAGTAGTCAAAGTTGACGTCGACGGTCTACAGGGTGCTGGTGATGTGTGACGGTGCGGGCGGAGAGAATGTGCGTACTTGTTTTTCGGGACCGTCTTCGTCCACCTCGTGCGCTTGCTTGCGTTTCGACATGATGATGGACGATCGGAGAGTCGAAACGTGGTCACATCTGCGCCATGATCTTATAACACGACACCTCATCACAGCGTTCACAAACGTGAGCGCAGTTTCGCCGTACACGCCCCATATCGCATGAATGGCCCTCTCGTAACTACACCCAGTGAATTTTATTGTCCATCCCCGGTTGCTGCGTATATGCACGCTCTGCTTACATAAGGCGCGGGGTGAAGGGGTCCGAGTCGACGTCGTTGCCAGTCACTATTATCCCCCGAACGACGTCGCACACGATGGCCACGACGACAGCGACGGCGACGGCGACAACCACAACCACAACCACAACCACCGTCGTCGAAGAAGGAAAACTTCTCAGCGAGTCCCTGGAAACAGTAAAGATTCAGGTCGGCCAGATGAAGCGTCATCTCGTGCGTCTCACCGCGTCCTCGGCGGCAGCCACCTAATTCACCCTCGGAGACATCATCGCTGACTACCATCTTGTAGGACAACGACGAAATCATGGACGCGCTCAAGAGCGCCAGTCTCATGCTCGCCGAGCTGCGCACGTCGTCACTCTCACCGAAGCAATATTATGAGCTCTGTAAGTGCACGCGTCCACCTTTCTTGAGTTCCTCTGACCACAGGTGTTGCAAGACATGGCCATCTTTGACGCCCTCCGACACCTTTCAAACTACCTCTACGACGCACACACACAATCCAGACACCATCTCGCAGATCTCTACGAACTAGTCCAGTACGCTGGAAACATAGTTCCTCGCCTCTACCTCATGATCACCGTCGGGTCCGTGTACATGTCTATCGCTGACGCACCCGTCAAGGAAATCATGAAGGACATGATGGAAATGAGCAGAGGCGTATTGAACCCCATACGTGGGCTCTTTCTACGACACTATCTCAGCGGTCAGACCAGGGATCACCTGCCCGTGGGGACCGATTCCGGGTAAGCTCACACCGCGTTGCGTCATCCTGTTGCTGACCCAGCCTAGTCCCCAAGGGTCCCTTCAAGACTCCATCGCGTTCGTGCTCACGAATTTCATAGAGATGAACAAGCTCTGGGTTCGTCTTCAGCACCAAGGTCACTCGCGCGACCGCGAGAAACGCGAGATGGAACGTCGCGAACTCCGCATCCTTGTCGGGACCAACCTCGTTCGTCTCTCCCAGCTCGACGGCGTCGATCTGGAAATGTACCAGAAGAGCATACTTCCAGCTATACTGGAGCAAGTCGTCAACTGCAAGGACGTCATCGCACAGGAGTATCTAATGGAAGTCGTTATCCAGGTGAGTGTTCACGTGTATACTGTTCCGAAATTGATTAACAACTCCTGTAGGTATTCACGGACGAATTCCACCTCCATTCGCTCGGACCGTTTTTATCCGCAACCGCTCAGCTACACCCGAAAGTCAACATCAAATTAATCGTCATCGCACTCATCGACAGACTGGCGGCCTACGCCGCCCGCGAAGCAGAGACCGAAGACCCGGAGGAGACCAAGAAACAGGAAGAAGGCGCCGCCAAGCGACTAGCAGAAAAGGTCAGGCTGGCAAGAGAGAGGGCTAATCTTGCTTACAATCAGGCGGACGCCGAAAAGGTCGAGGTCGTGGATGCTTGGGATAGCGCGGTGGAAGAGTCAGAGAAGAACATTGGTGTGAATGGTGTCTCGCCGGAAGAGGGAAAAGGCAAGGAAAAGGAAAAGGATGATGTGCCTACGAGAAAGTTCCGTGGCATACCAGAAGACGTCCAACTCTTTGAGGTCTTTTGGAAACAAGTCGTCGAACTCATCAAGGTGCGTACGACGAGATATACACAAATTAGTGATATTCTGATGATGCGGTCGCAGGCTCGACCAGACTTGTCAATACAAGACACCACGGCGCTCTTGGTCTCGCTCACGAATCTCTCCCTTAGCTGCTACCCTGACAGACTTGAATACGTTGATCAGATTTTGGCTTTTGCGCACAGCAAAATCAAAGAATATTCTGAAAGGTACGTTTAATGTCTAGATATCTGTGTGTCTATTCCTGACGCCGATCTGGTGCAGCTCGGATCTGCACGCTCCACAAACGGCTGCGAATCTCGCAGCGCTACTCGTCGCTCCGATTAACTCGTACCAATCCGTGCTCACGTTGCTCGCCATCCCGCGCTACGTCCCGCTCCTGACACAACAGCTGTTTTCAACACGCCGCTCGATCGCACACAGCGTCGTCTCGAGCGTACTCAAGAACGAGACCGTGATCGAGACACCCGGGGACGTGGATGGAGTCCTGGATCTGTGTCACGTGTTGATCAAGGATCAGACGGATTCTTCTGCCGTCGGTGGTGGGCCGGTAAAGGATGTGAAAGAGGTACGGAGACAAGGTCCGTATGTGGTGGAGAAGGAGGATACGGCGGAGGAGCAGGGGTGGGTAGCACGGATGGTGCATCTGTTTAGGGCTGAGTCATTGGGGGTGCAGTTTGAGGTGGGTCTCCAGTTTCTTGGGTCGAGAGTCGAGGAACTGACTGGTGCACCGCATTCCGACAGCTGCTGCAAACCGCACGTCGGCACTTTGAGGCTGGAGGTGAACGAATGCGGTATACGTTCCCAGCGCTCATCACTTCGAGCATCAAGCTCTGTCGGCGATACAAGATTCGTGAACATTTGGTGAGATCACACTTTCCTATGCTCATTAATTATTCTTGTCTTCTAATCTCAACAACGAATAGGAAGACGACTGGCAATCGAAAGTGACCACCATTCTCAAATTTGTGCGCGAATGCACCTCCATCCTCGCGACACAAGTCGACTCTCCCTCGCTCGCCCTCCGTCTATTCCTCCTCGCCGCTCAAATCGCCTCAGAATGTGGCTCCGGGTTCGAAGACCTGGCGTACGACCTGTATGTCCAAGCGTTTTCGGTATATGAAGATTCGATTTCGGAGAGCCGCGCACAATTGGCTGCGATCACGTTGATCATTGGGACGTTACAGGGCGCAAAGGTGTTCGAAGTGGACGGATATGACACCTTGATTACCAAAGCTGCGTTGCATGGGGCCAAGTTGTTGAAGAAGCCGCATCAGGCGACGGCGGTGCATGCAGCGAGTCATTTGTGGTGGCAAGAGGCGGCGGTGGAGGTGGAAGGGGAAGGAGAGGCAGAGGCAGGGGAAGGCAAGGAGGTGGGCAAGGAAAAGGAGGATGGGGAGGGTGCCAAGGCGGTGAGTATCGGTCTGCATTATCGATCGTGACTGACAGGCTGTCGACAGTACCCACACCAGGACAGCAAACGAGTGCTGGAATGCTTGCAAAAGTCGTTGCGAATCGCACATTCGGCGACGGAGGAGATCGTCACCGTTCAGATATACTGTGACACGCTTGATCAGTATCTATATTACTTTGATCGCGGAGCACTTGCTGTGCGTCTGTCTTCTCTCCTTTCTTGTCGACGCTGACGAGTTTCCGACATTGTCACAGGTCGCTCCAAAGTTCATCGTCTCGCTCGTGGAACTCATCACGTCCTCCATCGACACCATCACCTCTCCGTCGTCATCGGCTTCGTACCTGCACCCGTCACAACGAATCGAAGGTGTGGCGTCCCCGGACATGATCCAGCGACATTTCCGGAACACGCTCAAGTATATACATTCGAAGAAGACGTCGGAGAATCCGGGGCGGTACGACGAGGTGGAAGTCGTTGGGGCGTTTTTGAAGATGGGGATCACGCGGTAGCGATTGCTGGGTACGTATAGACGCTGGGTGGAGGCGGTGGTTTTTCGATTCCGATGTGTCGATACCGTGTTTTTGTCGTCGTCGTTTTAGCCAAGGCCCTTTGAACTGTTATAACGTAAGAGGTCTTACCTTGGGCTGTGCGAACAGCCTCCTGCCAGAAGCACTCATTCAATGACGCTGCTGTGCCAACAAACAATGCGGAAAAAACGAGGTTGCTCCAAGTCATTGCGGCGAAGTCGCCAACATTCTCACTTCTTTCCACTGACAAGTACCTTCCCCCTCACCGTCCTGACCTCACTGAAACGAGATGGAATCACAAGGTACTTATTTCACTATTTTGTCTACGAGAACAGCCTCATTGCAATATTAACATTCACGTCAGTCAACAAGGGGTCCGACCTTCCTTACACCGAGCATGAGAAAGGGGGCCGGAGGGACTCGATTGGAGAGGCGACTGTTTCAGTCAGGCAGATACTTGCACGAGCGAAGTCAACGTTCGCCAAGTTTGAGCAAGGCG
The DNA here is from genome assembly GCA_038090755.1 of Leccinum truebloodii. Taxonomy (NCBI): domain Eukaryota; kingdom Fungi; phylum Basidiomycota; class Agaricomycetes; order Boletales; family Boletaceae; genus Leccinum; species Leccinum truebloodii. The sequence goes on along the minus strand of JBBPNF010000075.1, from coordinate 492 downwards.
ACGGGACGGACCACATCAGCGAGGCAATCGTCCTTGATCGCCAAGCACTGGACCGTTGCCCACCCGGTCACCAGAAGCGATTGAGGTCACTATATCAGCTTGGTGGTCATCTCTGGGATCGTTACAACCATCTAGGAGCGGTGGAGGACATCGAGGAAGCAGTTATCTATAGCAGAGAGGCACTGGAGCTTTGCCCAGAAGGGCACCCGCATCGATCAACGTCGTTGTGCAATGTCGCACTCTATCTCTGCACTCGTTACGAGCGGCTTGGAGATACGACGGACCTCAATGAGGCCATCATCCTCGGCAGACAAGACCTCGACCTTTGCCCGTCAGGGCATCCGGAACGATCAATGTCGTTGTGCAATGTCGCAGGATATCTCTACACTCGTTACGACCGGCTTGGAGATATGACGGACCTCAATGAGGCCATCATCCTCGGCAGACAAGACCTCGACCTTTGCCCGTCAGGGCACCCGGGTCAATCAGCGT
>JBBPNF010000074.1:0-26060 GCA_038090755.1 Leccinum truebloodii | reverse complement strand
CAACGCGACTCACTTTCGCGACTCTGTACCCATAGAATACACTAGGGTGGCACCAAGGGTAAGTGAAAGGCTAGAAAGCGGCGAGCAAAACCACGCCTACCATTCGAAAGCTGAATCGTCGAGGCAGCTGGATCAATGCCAGCGAGAATGCCCCGGTATCGAACGTCGGAATGAGATATGAGCGATATAGGTTTTCTAGATACGCGTCGTCAACGACATCGCCAACTTGAGTTGAGATACTAACCCAATGAAACTGAGAGCCATCGTCGTGCAAGAAACGCGGGTGCTTGAGAAATTCCAACTCCGCTTAAAAACGACACGAAGGTCTCTGCTCGACTTAATTACGTATCACGACTGGAACTTACTTATGCATGGACACACGCAGTGACTGAATCGTAATGTCTTGGTGGCTCATGCCTATATGTTTCCTTTAACAGAATAAAGCGCGAAATCGGTCATTGTATCATGATGTGCAACGTCCCCAAGAACAAGCAGGATACGGCATCCTCGACGACGACGACGACCAGCGCTGACACGAATCTTGTCCCGTACGTGATTCCCGTCTTCTTCACCGGGCAAGTTTGGTCTCGCGACGAGTATTCTCAGAACCCGTCTACGGACATCATTGCCCTGGCGTCAACTCTCTATCATCCTGTTCCGCCGCACCCACGCAGTGCAACAGCCCTCGATTTCGCCGTGGTCAATGAACGTGGCGCACAACACGTTCTTCTACCAGCCCCAGACATTAGGCAACGAGTTCTCCGTCTCAGGTGAGTACCCAGAAATTCTCCTTTCTCTTGTTGGAGATGATATCTCGGCGCATATTTTAGCGACTTTTTGGAGATGCTTGACGATGGGTCCTTTTTCTCTTCGCCCCAGACTGTAGTTCCCTCGATGTCAACGCCATCGTATCCTGAACCCGACACCGTTGCAAGCACCTACGTGACTCAACCGACACATGCCACCGATCCGTCAACGGGGCTCGGAACCACGACAATAACTGCGACGACGACCACGACAGCAGGGACTCGCACCCGGTGACACCATCATCCCAGGAGCCAACGCCCCCGTTCCTCCCTTCAGCAAGCAAGACTGAAAAGCGTTTGCTGGCGGCAGCGGACCAAGAGTCTGGATCGCGCGACGAGCGGCTGAATCGGGTCATCCGGAGCAAGTACGAAGCGGGCTTGTTGAAGCTGTACGATTACGTCAAGGGATATGCTCGCCTGTCGAGATGGATGGATCGCAAGTGAGTGATTTCTTTTCTCGTTGCTGACGGGGCGAAACTGATGTCAGCGTTTCGCAACAGTCGAAGCTGCAAATTTTGCAGCTTTTGTCTGTTCTTCGACCCCAAGTTCAGAGTGCGTTGGTGTGCAATCGACGATTGAGCGCAGCTGACTATTTTTTTACATAGGCTGTCGCGCAATCTTTGCGGGATATGGTCATTCTATTCGATCAGTGTTCCCCGGTGCTCTCCTTGCCAACCGACTTTCCTGCAGGACTTCGTCTTCATCAAGGAAGCTTTCGAGCGGTAGACTGTGGCTCCCTCCGTGATGTCGACGCCGTCGTATCCCGAACCGACAGCACCCAATGCCATTGCAGCACGTACGTCACTCATCGACGCACGCCACCGATCCGTCGAGGGGAATCACGACGGCAAGGGCGACGACCTGGCAGGAGCCAACCTCCCCGCTCCTTCCTTCAGCAAGACTGCATGCTGACCGCGCGGACCAAAAGTCTGGGTTGTGCGACGAGCGGCTGATTCGGGTCATCCGAGCAAGTACGAGGCGGGCCTGTTGAGGCCATATGATTACGTCAAGGAATATGCTCGCTATTGGGATTCGGATGGATCACAAGTGAGTGGCTTTTATATTGCTTTTTCTTGTTGCTGATGGAGTGAAACAGATGTCAGCGTGTTGCGACAATCGAAGCAGCAGATTTTGTAGCCTCTGTCTGTTCTTCGACCTAACTTTTAAAGTGAGCTGAGGTGGACTCGAAGGCTCGAAGATTTTTTTTTGCACAGGCTGTAGCATCTGGAAAAAAGGTTTTATGGTTGTAGCACTACCATACATATAGTAATCGCTTATCATGTTTCTAAGTAGAGAACTGTAGCCTACTGTAACACTGTCCAATAATAAAGTTGCTAAGGTGATGGACAAGCAAAACCATCCAACATCACGTGCCAAGTGTTACTTTGTGTGACAAGACTAAGCTCAGAACAATGATATGATCTGTGGCTACAAAAGTGGTCTATGTGAAATACAAGAAAAGCTGAGAGAAAGACTTCCTATTGACCAGAATATGAAGCTATTGAGTCTGAGAATTTAAATTGAATTTTGAAAGCATAGAAATTCTTGGCTGACTTGCAAGGTGGTGGCAGGCTTGCTGACAAGTTCCACTTGAACTGAGAGTATGGTGCCAAGCTCTGAGCTGCCAGCAGGAGACAGCCACAACATGGGGAGGAAGTGTTCCAACAAAGCATGCATCCACAATATTGCAGACTAAGCAGTGGCCTGGGAAGAAAAGCAGAGGAAGGTTGGTGAGGGCAGTGAAGAAAAAGAGAACATACTACCAGTCTACCACTGGTGCATCTACCATTCAACAAATCACCTGAGCAGAGAGCTTGATGGCAGATCTTGCAACAGAATTCATGTCAAACACACAGCAAGGAGATTGATTGCACATAAATTATGTAGAGACTACAGTATTAGCATACTGCCTGCCAGATTAATGTTTTTCAACCTCTGTTTGATGCAGCAAGTCTCAGCTTGGTTCAACACAACAGATACTCCATGTCACAGCATTGTCACATCATGTGATGTTGGATGGTTTTGCATGTTGTCTACCTTATATAGTAGTGTAAGTAGAATACAAAACCATGTACACAACCCAATAATAAGGCATACTATATAGTAATCTCCATAAAATAAAACATAGATTCCTCCAATAATCAAAGAACAGGCCTTTATAGTTACTGGGCATGACCAAGACTGCTACAAAACTATAAAAGAAGATGAAACAAACTCTAAATAAGGCCTAAGATGAAAGGACAACAAGTGAAGAATTTAAACAAAGCCTCACAACTGTGTCAGGAGCATAGGAAAAGTGGACTGGTACTGGTACTGACTCAGAAAGTTGACCAGGACAACAGATAGGGGTTGGACTGTGGGAAAATGGACTGGAACACATTGATAGAGGGCTCCATATGCCTTCAGGGAGACCCTGGGCTCCAATGTTGCCATGTCAAGCACAATGAATTTATGAATATGTCTTTTGGAAGATAATTGGATGCCTTGCATAGCTGGAGTGCAATTGGGCCACAGTGTCTATAACCCTTTTGATTCACATCCATGCTTGATGTATCACACTGTCTAATTGTGGCAACTGGTAATATTCAACTTGAACAAGACTACATGTAACAATGGAAAATCACATATACCCAACATATACATCTATTTGATGTGGAGGCACAAAAATGGTCTACTCTTGGGCAGCTTCATTCAAACAGGGAATATAAGTACCTGGCTTCTTCTAACACCATTCCATGGATGGCTATCTGCACAGGAAACTGACTATCAGTGTGCATGCAGCCCCTTGTCTGATGGACAACCTGGATGGCATCACTTGTGTATCTGTCTGTGTGAGGTGAGATAAGCAATGGCTCAATCACCAAGGATGCATATGGTGGCACAGTGGCACAAGAGGCATTGCCAGATGCCATACATAAGAACATGCTAGTAACAGGACCTAATTAGTACAAATTTTTCTAATCTACAAATAGCCTAGGACAACCTTGCATAATTTTTACTGGTGAATAGCTATGTCATATTGTGACATCGTGGTATTATGTAAACTGTTATAGGCTAAACAAACCAGTTTCTGAAACTATCACACCATGTGACAGTCTAAATGCCTTGTTTATTTAGCCTGTCACATGGTGTAATAGTTTACCTGTGTCATATTGTGACATGGTATTGTTATTTGTTAACCAGGAAAACTTATGCAAGGCTGTCTCGATGCTGTTTGTAGATGGGGAAAAATTGTACTAATTGGACCCTGTTACTAGCATGTTCTTATGTGTGGCATCTGGCAATGCCTCTTGTGTGGGGTCAGTTGGACGTGTCTGAGAGTAATATCTGCTCTCGATAATGCCCTGCAGACTGCAGTGTGCGGACATGGACATGTATAAAGGGTGGGGGCTCAAGCCAAACCTGAGGGTCTGCTCCCTGGCTCTGGTGGGCTAATGGGCTCAAAGTGAAAGGGTGAGGATCTATGGGCATCTCTATTCTAGTCCCTATTGAACAGCAGAATTCAGAGGCTATTAGCATCAACTGATGAGAAAACTTACCATTGGACAGACCAGCTTCTGAAACTGCTTGGGACTCGGATACACTGGCAGGCATTGAGAGAGGGCACCAAGGGGTGCCAGGTTTCAGAACCAAATGGTTGTTCACATTGGAATTTGGCAAAGACAAACTGTCCGATACCGAGGATGCTAGATGGAGTAATCAGCAACAACCCCATCTTACAAGTGAAACTGTTTATCAATCCCTGAAGGCAATTAAAGCCATTGACGCACTTCTATGATATCTGAAGGATTTTGTGGCACCTCACATCACTCATCTCTTGAAAAAGGATGCTCCGGATCAATAGAAAGTGCTTCAAAGGTTGGTGTTCTCTCTTATTCATCATCTATGGTAACCGTGTACTCTAGAGTCATAGCCTGAGTGGAAACTCGATTAGCTGCAGAAAAACTGAAACATCCCCATGTTTTCATGGAGGGGCCATTTTTTATGGTGGCGGTCAAAGAAGTTGAATCAGGGTTGGTACATATTGACTGGAATGACCATCCATGAATGTATGCCTTTGTTTTTGTGGTAGGTGATTGGGAAGGTGGTGAATTCTGTATTCCATAGTTAGGGGTTAAAATTCCGGTTCAACCTGGACAAATCTTGGCAGTACTGAAGGCAACCTGAATCCAATAAGGACTATGGCACCTCAAAAAGCACTAAGACGCTGGGAGGGGAAAAGTATAGGATGGAGGGAATCCAACCAGAACAAGACTGGCTTGTTCGGTTGTTGCATTCAAGTATTTATACTACTGATACATGCGCACAGACCAGCTTAGGGCCGGTCTGGATAAGCTGTGCTAATTATTATAGTAAGTGTTCAACGGGTGCTACCAGGATAAGTCATGTGACCTATGGCTGTGCAAGTCACGTGACTTGAAAAAGGTAAAAGTTAGAGATGAAAGACAAAGTATAAAAGTGGTCACGTGATGCTGACTAAGCAGGTCACGTGACTTTCGAAAAGCGGAAAATGAAGAGTTTGTAACAAGTACTAGCCAGGGTATTGGCACATTTCAGTGCCCCAGTGACCACTGGAAGAAGAATTGTCTTCACCTGCTTTACTGATAGTTTACTTCTTAACCATTCTAAAGCCTTTCAAGTATTCCCTTAGATTGATCATATCTAGTTATTTCAATCTCATCAATTTTTACATTGGATTGCTTTCATCAACAGTTTAGAGCACCATTGGTAATGCTGGTCCACTTGTATACATTCCCTGGCTGCTGTCTTAGGTGTCCAATGCTGTGGAGAAGTACCATAAAATTGGAAGAAATACTTGGAGTCAGAGTGTCGGAACGATAAAATGCTCATTGTCAAGAAAATTCCAGATGCTGTAAACAGTTGGTTTGAGCACTTTGGCATCACAATTGATGTCCACATAGCCTTACTCACCTCTCAACCCATCAATTTTAGCCTATTCTTGAAGCTCGGCACATGATCACCAATGTCAAAATACGTCCCGATGCCACTATTCACGGGAACACGTTCGCTACCATACTTATGTCCTGTTGGGTGGGACAGTAGGTGTGGACAATGGTAGGAACACCTACTTAACTGTCTCAGATGTGGTCATTTCAGATGTAGTCACCATGAGAGGCATACAATTGTCCAAGCCTTTGACTGTGACAAATGCTAGAGCCCTCCAAAAACTGTCCATGAGCTGCCAGTTTGGATGTGTTGTAAAGCCTTGTTAGGACGCTATTGTGCTTGCTCTGCAAAAAAAAAAAAATACATATCAGATGACATGAAGTCTTTGCTACAATTGAGATTGTGAGCTGTTCACCTCATACAATGAATACCTGGTGGCATGCCGACAATGACAGTGTAGAACTCAGTACATTGACCATTGAACATTCAATTTTTTACAAGGCTTCAGTGGGGTTGAGATCTGGCAAATAGGGCAGAAGAAAGACCAGTTGAACACCTTGTATGACCAGTTAGTAGGCTTGTGCTACAATAGATCAAAGAACCTACCAAATTGCTCTACAAGTTCATAAACCTGCTCACCGTGGTGAATCCATGCATTATCCATGACAAGCACACTGTGCCTGCCTGATGTTCATAATGTTGATTGTGATAAATTTGCATTCAGACATCAAAGGCCAGAAATGATATATCAAGTTGGTTTTTACTTGTGACATTGTGAGATTGCAATTGCAGAAGCAATTGCAATGATGAACAGTGCATTCATTTGGAACTACATATCATCTGAGCTTTAGATTTGTGTTGGATGGATTTCTGACCCCAAGGTAAGCAGATTTCAATGCTTCGTGACAGTAGATCTATGATATTTCAATGTAATATAGTATTACTCTCTTATTTAAATCTAATCACTTATGCTCAAACCAATCACTTGACTTTCCTGAGTGATGACAGCTACTAATATGTGATCAGTTGCAGAATGTGATAGAGCTAAAGGCAAAATGCCCAAGACCAAATGAATGACAACTGTGAAAGAGATAAACTCTCTTGCTTTGCCTAATCACATCTCTACTTTGTAGTACTACCAAAGGTTTCACCCCAAAAGCCTTAGCAACCAGCAAATACACACAGTTGAATCCATGAAGCCAGGTACTTCAGTAAACTGAAAAGTGTGTATGAGTGTCCTAAGCACTCAGTTAACAGAGGATCAAAAGGACTCAGATGTGCGAACAAAGGAATCACCACAGCACCCAAAAGGGCAAGCATGTTGACTGGTGTTGTGTTGTAGCTGGATATAAACATGCAGATTGGTGAAAGTTTTGCCATATACCACAAATTCATGTGGAATTTCTCCAGAATTGGATTGCCGAGGAGTTTGTCTGCCGAAGAGTTTGTCAACTTGGCCCTACAAACAGTGTTAGTAAATGGTAGCTGTATTGTAGCAGATTTAATCACCATTGTATGATCATATTTATGAAGGATAAATGGGGCCAGATTTGTCCCATTTGTGATTTCAGTGACACATTGTCATCAGGAGATCAATTAAGGTTTTAGATAGTCATATCACACTTACATTGTTCCAAGCTCCGAGCTCCTGCCAACCCATACTTGTTAAACTCTACAGAATGCCCATATACCAAGTTTAAGACATTTTCTTTGATAAAATTGTCAGGTAGGCTAGAATTGGAGATGATTGTCAACCCTGTTCCATGAATGTGAATGCAAACAATTTCTACAGCATTCTGAAAAAAAGTAACCCAGTGGAAAGCCTGGTGGTTGATAGTGTTTAAAAGTCTGAGGTTCTAGAACCAAAGATTATAACTGAATAAAACTGGACTACAAAAGACTGTAATTGATGGTCTTGTCCTAACTGGTCATTTCAGTCTTGGTTTGGGCTTTTTGATTTTGATGATTTTGAAAAATCCAAGATGCACAAAGGTAAAAGCAAAGCAAAGTCCAAGGCAAAAATTCCAGCATTGGATGAGAGGCTGAAGAGTTGGATGTAGTAAGCATCAGCCATAGTTGCATGCAAAGAATTTGATTGAGATTTGTAGTCAATCAAGGCAATGTCCAACCAAGATCAAGAAAGCAAGCAAAAGCAAAGTGGACCAAGGCTACAAAGACCAATATAGTGAGTACAGCATAATTGTATGGACAAAATAGCCAATGGACCTGTTGACAACAGCCTTGGCAAGAACATCTTGTGCATAAGTAACACAACATAATATTGAGATAGATAATTCCATTTCTGATTGATTTCAGGAGATCATTATCAGAAAAGAAGCAACTAGACCCCATTCAGTAGAATTTTCGGCAAATGACCGGCTAGCCAATGTGCCAAATTGCTGCAACTGACCGGCCAACCAACATCGGCCAACAGAGTAAAAATCTCGGAAAACTGCCGGTCAGCCAATGCAACTGGAACTTGGCATGTTACCGACTGGCCGACTGACTGTGGATGCTGACATTCTACAGTTGACCGATCAGCCAACAATGGAATCTTGGCATGTTGCCGATTGGCCAATTAGCTAGGTATTGCCGCATTCCGCAATTGACTGATTGGCCAAAATGAAAACTCGGCATCCTTGCCGACTGGCCAATGGCCTGTGGATGCCTACATCCCACTATTGACTGATTGGCCAATAATTGAATCTCGGCATGTTTCTGATTGGTCAATTAGCTAGGTATTGCTGCATTCTGCAATTGACTGATCGGCCAAAATGTCAAACTTGGCATGTTTGCCGACTGGCCAATGGGCTTTGAATGCCGACATTCTACAGTGGACCGATTGGCCAACAATGGAATCTGGGCATGTTGCTAATTGGCAAATTGGCTAGGTATTGCTGTCTTTGAAGTGGTAAATGTCAGTTGGCAAAGGATTGTATGTACTGAAGTCATGTTTCGGCATGTTAGGCAAGCAGGTTAGACCCTATGGAAGCACATACCAGTGCAATCTCGGCATAGCTACCACTTGTTCTTCAGTTATGAGAAATATGCCTACTACATACATTCTAAGTAGTAAATATGTTTTGGCAAAGGATTGTATGTAGTAGAGTGCTGTTTCGGCATGTTAGGCAAGCAGCTTAGACCCTATGGAAGCACATGCCGATGCAATCTCGGCATAGCTGCCACTTGTTATTCAGTTATGAGCAATATGCCTACATACACACACTCTAAGTAGTAAATAGGTTTCAGCAAAAGAATGGAATGTATGTGTGGGTATCATGTTCTGGCATGTTTGGCAGTCACTCAGGGTCCTATGATGGCTCTCCTCGCCACTTTCTCGGCATTATTGTACAGTATGATTGAGTTTTACAAATACTCTGCATATAGTAATCTAAGTGCAGTAATCTAAGTGCAGTAATCTAAGTGCAATTCTTGCTTTGGCAAAGGAATGTATGTATGGAAGTGATATTCCGGCATGATTGCCAGTCACTCAGGGTCCTATGGTGGCTCTCCTCGCCGCTTTCTCTGCATAATCTACAGTTTGATTGAGTTTTACAAATTCTCCACATACAGTCATTTAAGTGCAATTCCTGTTTCGGCAAAGGAATGTATATTTGGAGATGATATTCCGGCATGATTGGCAGTCACTCAGGGTCCTATGGTGGCTCTCCTTGCCGCTTTCTCCGCATAATCTACAGTTTGATTGAGTTTTACAAATTCTCCACATATAGTCATTTAAGTGCAATTCCTGTTTCAGCAAAGGAATGTATATTTGGAGATGATATTCCGGCACAATTGGCAGTCACTCAGGGTCCTATAGAGGCCCTCCTCACCGCTATCTCGGCATAATTGGACACTGTGATTCAGTTTGATTAAATTCCACTAACATGTATTCAGTTATCTAAATGCATTTCTTACTTTGGCAGAGGAATGTATGTGTAGGAGTGATGTTCCAGTGTGTTTGGCAGCCACTAGAGATCCCATGGAGTCCCTGCTTGCTGCTATCTTGGCATAATTGGACACTGTGATTCCATTTGATTCCATTCCACTTACATGTATGGTTTTATAAAACTGAATCATAATGTATAATGATGCTGAGAAAGGGGTGAGGAGAGCCAGCATAGGACCTTGAGTGACTTCCAAACATGCTGGAACATCACCTCCATATATACATTCCTTTACCAAAACAAGAATTGCACTTAAATTACTGTATACGGGAATTTGTAAAACTCAATCATACCATAGAATTATGCCGAGAAAGTGGCAAGGAGAGCCACCATAGGACCTTAAGCGACTGCCAATTGCACTGGAATACCACTTCCATATATACATTCCTTTGCTGAAGCAAGAATTGCACTTAGTAGATTACTATATGCGGGGAATTTGTAAAACTCAATTATACTGTAGATTATGTGGAGAAAGTGGCAAGGAGAGCCACCATAGGACCCTGAGTGACTGGCAATCATGCTGGAATATCACTTCCATACATACATTCCTTTGCCGAAACAAGAATTGCACTTAGATGACTGTATGCGGGGAATTTGTAAAACTCAATCATACTGTAGAATAATGCCAAGAAAGCAGCGAGGAGAGCAACCATAGGACCCTGAGTGACTGCCAATCATGCCGGAATATCACTTCCACACATACATTCCTTTGCTGAAGCAAGAATTGCACTTTACTACGGTATGTGGAGTATTTGTAAAACTCAATCATACTGTACAATAATGCTGAGAAAGTGGCGAGGAGAGCCATCATAGGACCCTGAGTGACTGCCAAACATGCCGGAACATGATACCCACACATACATTCCATTCTTTTGCTGAAACCTATTTACTACTTAGAGAGAGTGTATGTAGGCATATTGCTCATAACTGAATAACAAGTGGCAGCTATGCCGAGATTGCATCGACATGTGCTTCCATAGGGTCTAAACTGCTTGCCTAACATGCCGAAACAGCACTCTACTATATACAATCCTTTGCCGAAATATATTTACTACTTAGAATGTATGTGATAGGCATATTTCTCATAACTGAAGAACAAGTGGCAGTTATGCCGAGATTGCATCGGCATGTGCTTCCATAGGGTCTAAACTGCTTGCCTAACATGCCGAAACAGCACTCTGTTACATACAATCCTTTGCCGAAACATATTTACTACTTAGAATGTATGTACTAGTAGGCATATTTCTTATAACTGAATAACAAGTGGTAGCTATGCCGAGATTGCATCAGTATGTGCTTCCATAGGATCTAACCTGCTTGCATAACATGCTGAAACAGCACTCTACTACATACAATCATTTGCCGAAACATATTTACTAGTTAGAATGTATGTAGTAGGCATATTTCTCATAACTGAATAACAAGTGACAGTTATGCCGAGATTGCATTGGTATGTGCTTCTATAGGGTCTAACCTGCTTGCCTAACATGCCAAAACATGACTTCAGTACATACAATCCTTTGCCAACTGACATTTACCACTTCAAAGACAGCAATACCTAGCCAATTTGCCGATCAGCAACATGCCGAGATTCCATTGTTGGTCGATCGGTCTACTGTAGAATGTCAGCATCCAAAGTCCATTGGCCAGTCGGCAAACATGCCGAGTTTTCATTTTGGCCAATCAGTCAATTGTGGAATGCAGCAATACCTAGCTAATTGGCCAATCAGCAACATGCTGAGATTCCATTGTTGGCCGATCGGTCAACTGTAGAATGTCAGCATCCACAGCCAGTCAGCCAGTTGATAACATGCCGAGTTCCATTTCCATCAGCCAATCTGTGATTTGCGGTGATTTTCACTCCATTGGCCGATATTGGCTGGCCGGTCAGTTGCGGCCATTTGGTACATTGGCTAGCCGGTCATTTGCCAAAGAATTGTACTGCATTATGTGAAGAGAACAGTTATCTTCTGTAATTGACTGGTGTGCCATTATAGATCGTTACATTTCTGTGGATGGAGATGCATGCATCAAGGATGTACCATGTGCTTTGTTGAGCAGACATAGTGGTGCAAACCATGATGAATACTGAAAATGACTGTCAGAATGCTGATATAAACAAAGCCCTGAAATCGTGCAAATGTAACAGAACAAAGGTTGCATGATTTCAGAGTATTATTGGAAATGATGTTGGACATACCTCGGCAATGGATCTATGGATTGTGGTAAGGTTTTGCTTCATTTGGATGTAGGCCCCCGTGGTTAGAAAAGGTAACTGAGTCAGATAAGACCCTACATGTTTCAAAGAGTTGACATTCATGACCAGTAGCATTTTAGAGCTGCAATTGGCCAGCGCTATCTTGGTGTCATCTGACATTTGTTGATACAAGATGGTCGATGAAATTGAGTCCATGTAATTTTGAACCATGGTACAGAGCATACATTCATACTTGCTGAGAGCATTTTGCCATAAGTCGTCATCCATGATGCCAAACCTTGATCCTATATTTGATGTGTTCAGTACCTCTTCAAAGTGTTGATCCAGGGCAGCAAAAAGGCCAGTAGTAAGAGCCTCTTTTACTGGTTGCAATTGCTTCAAAGCAAGAAAAGCATTCTCAATTTTCTCTGCTTCATTTTTGGTGATCCACTTTTTGACCTATGTAGTTCTCTAACCACAAAGTTATACCATGAATGAAGCAGTAAAGCAAAACAATGCAGCAAATGGAAAGAGCATGGAATACAAGAATGATGTTCATGAGTGATGTGCCTTGAGAGTTCAAAAGCAAACAATTGAATGGAAACTAGAATGCTGTGATGTAGCAGTGAGCATAGAGTACAAAAAAGAAGAAAATAACTTTGATCAATGTGATATGGTAGTTGGAAAGCACAAAGTACAAGAAGGATTGTTGAAGTGATCTTCAAGTGCAAGCAATGTGAACCAGCCAATGAAGAGTATGAAGCACAAGAGCAATGAGAGCAATATTTGAGAGCATAGGTACTAGTTGAATGATCAGTTGAATGATCAGGTGACAAGTGTCTAATAGAAGGCCATCACATGAATGTGGTAAGACCTGATGTTCAATTTAGCAAATTACTAGCATCAGGAGAAAGAATTTAGTACTAGAAGTTAACAACCCATTGGCACACTTCCTACATGCTTCATTCCATCCTGGTGGTGCATTCTGAGGTCTTGTGGATTTCTTGACCTTCTTCTGAGGCAGTGCAGCAATATCTTGATTATTGTTCTCTGTTCTGGAATTTCTGAATGTGAAAATGTGTGTAGCAAATACTATTGGAGCCTAGATGGAAGACAGTGTATGAGATCATCATAGAATTTCAAAAGGTGGACAATATCTCAAAAAAAGTTTGGTAGGAATCCCACAGTCTACAGTGGTATCCTAGCACAACATATCTAACAGACATAAATCAACCCTTCTATCGTGATGACCAGCATAGATGAGGATTGGGACATTGATGAAAGTCATGTGTACAATGTTTATATTGATCACAGGGACCACTCATCATTCAAGGGAGCTCCACATGAGGGTGACCTGTATGTCAGAATAGGCTAGGATGTCCAGGACCATGTCATCCATGTCTAAACATCTACTGGATGGAAGAAGTGCCTCACAGTGGAGAGTGTACAAAAGCTAGTAATGTTAAGAATCAAAAAACAAGAATTGCATAGCCACTTACTGCCATAGCGGATAGTGCATATGCTGGCAGTAGCATGCTACCGATGAAGTTGTGCTGTCGGTAGGCTGACAGCAATGAGGAGCTGGAGTGTGTATATCAGAAGTGAGTGTGATACTTCTTGAGGATCGGATTTCCGAACCACTGTGACTTTGTTCTATGCCGAAAAGTGAGTCTTGAGTGATTTAAGTAATGGTAGAAATAGAAAGTATGCACATCACAATCAAGTTCATACATGAAGTATTGTGTCATTTGTGGATCAGTGATCCGATTGACTTAATTTTTCTTCCATTCCTGGTATCATTCAGGATTGGCAAGCAGAACTGGATCACTAGTCTCTGGTAAAGACAGTCATGTGTGCAAACCATCCCATGCACAATCCAGGGACTCCATTAGGTCACAATTCAGGAGGACATTCTTGAGGACCTTGCCAATACACCTAGGGATATTGTCACTAATCACAAAGGACATGGACTCAACAATGCTTGCCTGCACTTGCAGGCCGCTTGCCCCAGACAGTGTGTCCTTGCAACCCTGCTCTCCATTACCCCTCATTTCATGGTGGGTCTTCATGACCCCATGCATTCTTGGCAATCCTTACTTGCACTTGCGGGTAGCTTGCTTCAACTAAAATGTCTAGAGTTGAGTAAGTGATGAAGTATGCAATGTGTCCCCACCATCATGTCACATACCTCCACTGTAGTACCACTCATTATTCACCCACTGAGAATATAGATGACCAGTCCTTGTATACTTCATGTGTCTGTGCATGCAAGTGAAACATAAGGTCTTTATTTTTTCTTCAGTTTACCTTTGTCATGTCCCAGCGGTGTATCTCACCATTCCAATTGATACCAATTTGATAGGTTATTTCATACAACTCCTGGGAGGATTATTTCAACTAGTAGAAAATACCCAGTTAGTTTAATGCTTAGTAGACAAAGCATATCACACTTATCTTGTTCCAAGCTCCAAGCTCTTGCCAACCCATACTTGTTAAACTCTACAGAATGCCCATATACCAAGTTTAAGACATTTTATGTGATAAAATTGTCAGGTAGGATAGAATTGGAGATGATCATCAACCTGTTTCATGAATGTGAATGCAAACAATTTCTGCAGCATTCTGAGAAAGAGTAACCCAGTGGAAAGCCTGATGGTTGATAGTGTTTAAAAGTCTAGTCATAGGACCAATAAAAGACTGTAACTGAACCAAAACTGGACTACAAAAGACTGTAATTGATGGTCTTGTCCTAACTGGTTTTTTCAGTCTCGGTTTGGGCTTTTCAATTTTGAGATTTTGAAAAATCCAAGATGCACAAAGGTAAAAGCAAAGCAAAGTCCAAGGCAAAAATTTCAGCATTGGATCAGAGGCTGAAGAGTTGGATGTGGTAAGCATCAGCCATGGTTGCATGCAAAGCAGAAATTTGATTCTGATTGGTGGTCAATCAAGGCAATGTTCAACCAAGATCAAGAAAGCAAGCAAAAGCAAAGTGGATCAAGGCTACAAATACCAAGATAGTGAGTATAGCATAATTGTGTAGACAAACTAGCCAATTGACCTGTTGACAACAGCCCAAGAACATCTTGTGCATAAGTAACAAAACACAATAGTGAGATAGATAGTTCCATTTCTGATTGATTTGAAAGATCATTATCAGAAAAGACGCAATTCCAGCTCTAAATATACATTAATAAAGCTAACAACTGGATTCAAGAGGCTACACTGGGTTATGGTATTATGACTGTAATGGATGACAATGATCTGGAAACAGGACCAGGAATGATTCACCAAGTGGTGTGAACAGTAAAGGGATCAATTCAATTTTCATGAGCATCTTTAAATAAGGCATAAAGGAACAGGGATTGAAAAACTACTTCCATATGAATGTCTGGGATGTCAGTATGCACAAAAAAGACATTGATTTTCATTACTGACAACCTCCAAAGCCTCAATGAAGCCTCAATGCTACTTTAATGCAATACAGTGGAATCCAAGTGGACTCCATCTCCTCATCTTTTCTTGTCACTATATATTCATCTTGATACAATGTCTCCAAATGGGTTGCCAATGAAGTGCTGAGTGGCCTTGGAGTAGCTAGGGGTTCAGCAAGGAAAAAAAATTTGTCATGGAACTGCCCAAGCAACCAGTCAAGAGCGGAACAACTTGTCTACAATTGGTTCACATTGACTTACACTACAGAGGAAGAATACAACACTGACATTGAAATAGTGGAGTCCCCATTGGTAAATAAACTATATCTAGCAGTCTTTCTTTACTAACATACAAACGGCAGCAGGGAAATATGTGTAATAGTATGTCGTCTCTGGTGCCTCCCAAGCCAGCAGATTTGTGGGGCAAGCTTGATAGGTATCTCCTGGCTGATGTTGAGCATGTCACTGACCCAGTTTTCAGGGCGATGGGAGCTGTTTTAGTGAGGGTGCATTGCCACTGGCAGGGCTAGTACTGTTCACTGTTTCCATGGCAATTCATGGTGATATGCAAGTGAGGGTTTCATGTGGTGGTTTGAGTGTCACATCGCCCATCCACATTTGTCCTACATGGCTATTGACTACCTCGGCATTCCTGGTAAATATTATATACTAATTTCTTTTCTCTGTACAATACTGACCCATTCTTCTAATAGCAACCTCTGTGGACATTGAACAGCTGCGGCTCAGTCGACATGAGCTAGGTGTTGTACATATGTACACATATGATATAGCCAGACACTATATAAGTCTACTGAGTACAATTTTGCACAGCATTCACAGCTTTCTCCCTCTACTCATCAGTGAGTCTTTTCCATTATATTTGTGTAACCATTATACCTATTTGTAAAACTAATGGTGCTCACAATTTGGAATAAAATAAAAAAATAAATTACATCATAATGTGTTTAGGTCTTGTTTCAGCGCCATTGTTTTTATTTGTTACTGATGTCTTTGTACTTATAGGTCTTGGCAAGTTTTTGCTTATCTCACCTCGACTCTAATCTATTTCAAGCTTTGTATAGTGGGAAGCTCGTTTTTTCATTTATCCACTTCTTACGCTGATGCGGCAATTAGAACCCTTGAAGTACTTTTGTATTTTTCTTCTGAATAGTACTTTAAGTAAGTAATGTACAAATACACAGTCAGCTATTCTTACTAGCTGATAACATAGATTTTACCAAGACTTGGCTGGAGTATAAAAGTAGCTAGATACAAATTTCAAGTCAAGCCTGCTTTATTAGGTATTTTTTTTTTCATCAGTGCTATCATTGAATTTTGCAAACTGCTATAGTTATTTATTATCATAGGCTGATTACAAGTTATGAGTCTGGGGCCTACACTGTCAGTAAAATCCGTTGATTATATGAAAAAAGGGAAAGGAAAGAAACAAGATGAACCTGAACAATGAGTTCGCTAGTCCTGGGCTTAGACATCAAGGTTGTCATTTATATGAACAAATGAGACAGGAAACAAAAGACAAACCTCAACAGCAGTCCGACAGTCAAAGCATTTGTCTGCACCAATAACTAACCCATAGATAAAGAAGCGTGACAGAAGGAAAAGAAGAAGTCACATAAGCAGAAGTAAGAAGAAAAAAGGACATGTCTCTGCCTCTGACAGCATCCCCAACAACTAGTTATAAATCAATGTTGCAAGGCTTACACCGGGAGCTGGTAGAGTCGTTGGGGAAGTGGGTCTTGATACGCTCCTCAAGGATCCAGTGAAAGGGAGTCCCATATGTGATGTCAGTGATGTCCGCCTTGCCGGAACCGCCAGTTAGGAGGCTCCCAATACATCCCTTGCTGTCAACAATGATGGCGCCTGAGTCACCAGGGGCAGAGAACACTCTGAACTTGAGATCATACCCAAGGATTGCCCACTCCATAGACATCTGGTGAGTGCCGTCCTGGAAGTACTCCCGCACAAAGGACTTGATGCCGGTAGCACGGCCAATAGTCGTGTCCATGGTGCAACCATTCTTGATTACAATGAGGCACAGTTCACCATCCGCATAGTATATTTGAGGGCGGCACAGCTCGTCTTCCACGATGATGCCCTAAACCAGTACTAGATCTTTTCAACATTGTTAAATATCAATGAAGCTTCTATGGGATTTGCTCCCTATGATGAAGATGATTTCATGGAGGACTATAGTGTTTCCAGGTGAGTGATTATTATGATTATATGCCATCAATGATATCTAGTTTGTATAGTCAAAATCCAGGAAATCATCTGCATCAAGACAACCATTTTGGAGGCAGTTTGTCTGCATTGCCCAGAGCAGAGTATATGGAGTCCTTAAAGAATTGCATGCAGCCATTTATCCTTCCCTCTTTTTCAAAAATTCCTCTACCTCCTGTTTCACTACCCTGTCACAGGATGTTGCATATCCATTACATGCAACATTATATTCCCTCAACAAAACAAGTTCAAAGTGTTTCTTGTAAAAGGAATATCCTGTGAGCAATCCAAAGCAAACTACATCATCATCTCCTGGCCATTTTTTGATAATTTTGCCAAAGATGTGATTGATGGTGGCTTTCTCATCCTCAGTAAGTATCTCTTGTAAGTCATTTATCTTGTTATACATTAATTGGTTACTTAAACGTGCACCCGGGTTCCATTCCGCCATGTGAAAATAGAAAGTTGCCCGGGTTAAAATTCCTGAAGGTAAATCTGGAATCCTAAGAGATATTCTTCCGGAACAGCTTCTGGAATCTTGAAGAAAAAAGGGGGTTGAGGGTGAGTTCGGTGTTCCGTGTGTTTGTCAGATTTCCTATATCTCATATATTCCATTTCGTGATGAAGAATAGGGCTCAAAGTACAGGCTGCAATAAAACATGGGTCAATTTGTGGAGCTTGACCTCGAGTAAATCGATATCTCAACCTGAGTTCCATTCTTAAATTTTCGGAAGCACGATCCCTCCCAAGATCCCTATTCAGATCAGGTTCGATCAGAGATTGGGATGGGCTGTGCTCCAGCCAATAATTTTTTATTAACTTGGATTTCTAATCACAATCAACTCAGTTACTACCCAGGCTCAAAACTGACTATGCCTCCTCGTACAAAGAAAAACGCAAAACACTGCCTCTGCCTCATCCTCTGCAATGTTGGAAGGAGGCGGTATCAGGATGGCTCCGACCATGGCACAATTCTTACAGCATGAAGAAGAGAGTCTGAACTCCTTGATTGGATACGCTCGTACGGACATTGTTGAAAGAAATATCACATTTGGTCTTTGGAATAGACAACCAGAGAACTCAGCTGAAGTAAAAAAGCTCACAGACTCATTCTTACGCAATGGGATATATTGTTACTTTATCACACATGCAGTACCTCTGGTGATATCAAAAGCATGCTTGGCAGATGAAGGATGGATTTCTGCCCAGTGTTACGATTGTCTCCGAGACTCTCTATGTATCTCTTTTCTCTTTCTTTCTCCTTCGCTTATCGCCTCTACATCTTGTTCACAATGTATCATAGACCTCGAGTGATTTCACACTCTTCATATCACTGATGGTCCGTCTTTCTCCGATCCCTTTCCTACTTTTCCCTATCTTTGATCCGACTCGTCCCTATCTCGATGACGCGTCCTCTGACTCATGATGACTTCATCGCTTACTGTACATATAGCATTACGCAGCTTCTGACTCATTCCTCGCTGCGGATGACTCCTCTGTTCCTTGCGATTCTATCGCCTTCCATCTCGTAGTACTTAAGGACCTCTCTCCTCGTTTGTATTCCCTAAGCTAGAGCTACTTGAAATCCCACCGAGTATCCTCTGCCAACCTCGAGTGCCTTCGTCCTTCGTCCCTTAGTCCTCTGCCCTTCTCGGGTGTGACCTTAGCCTTAGTCTTCGAGTGACGAGACTCTTCGTGAGTTCCTCCTCGAAAGAACCCTTAGTCTTCCGGCTTCGCCAGACGTTAAGTCTGCTCGGCCTATCCTTCGTCTTAGCCTTTGCATTCAAGTCTACAACCGACCCTACCCGGGCCAGCTGTAACAAAAGCTCTAGCTTACCTCTTACGGTCACCATCGTTGTGATCCGTCGCCACCATTTCTTCGAGAACCCCCTACCAGAGACCGGAGCGGAACACTCCCTCCATCCCCAGAAACCCTTTAGCTCACTCGTCCCACCAGCACTCATTGTCCTCCTCCTCTTGGAGAGAAGAACCCTCGACCTCTGAACACTTCCCAGATTCCCCAGACGTCCTTCCTCAACGATCTAGCGACGAGGACGAGACTGACACTGAGCTTCCTCTCCTATCTTACGAAGAACAGGAAGAGGACCTTACCCTTGACACAGAACTCGCCCACCAGCTCTCTTCGAGCCTAATCCTCCCTCGAGTACCTACTCCCCCTTCCCCCTCCCCCCGAACTCCTAGCGGAAACATCTTCGCTCCCCCACCTCCGAACCCCATTCCCCGATCAATTTCTCCAAACATGTCTAAGCCCGTCGAATTTAGAATGTCCCCTCCCGACCCCTACGATGGCAATCATCGCAAAGCCTTGTCATGGCTACGACAGGTGCAGAGGTACCTTGTCATCAATAAGGAGATCTACAAGATCGATGATCAGAAGATCTGCTACGCCCTCTCGTATATGAAAGAAGGGACTGCCGCCACCTGGGCCGACACTTTCACAGCGAAACACCTCGACGATGGAGGTACCACCCTCGGAACCTGGACTGACTTCGTCAAAGAATTCAAAGCAACTTTCGAACATTCCAACTCCGCAGCCAACGCTCTCGCTTGGCTTACCACCCAGAGGATGATCGAGAAATCCCCTGGCAAATATTCCATCTCCCTCGCCTCGTACATCGCTCAATTCCAGAGCAATGTCGCTGTCTCCAAAGTATCTGACGAATCAACTCTCTGTCACTACTTCTCCTCGGGAATTCCCCCTTCCTTATCCGGGAAGATCTACCTTATGGAAGAAGTCCCCACTACCATCGCCAAGTGGTACTCTCACGCTCAAAGGATCGACGATCAACAGCGTCGTGCCTTCCTCACCTCTCAGCAACACAAAGGGCGATCTTTCGCCAACCCTTTCACCTCTCCCTCAACCAACAACCACGCCAAAGAACGAGACCCCAATGCCATGGATGTGGACGCGATCAACGTTCGCATTCCCAAACTCACTCCCTCGGAAAGGGAACGATGCTTCAAAGAAGGACTCTGTCTCCGCTGCAGGAAATCCGGTCATAACGCCACCTCCTGCTCTACGTTCTCGACCAATGCCCCCTCCTTCAAGAAAACGACTAGGAAAGTCGCTAAGGCCGAAGAAGACCTACCTAACCTGGAGGACGTAGAGGATGACGACGAAGACGATGACGATGAAGCGAAAGTTGTCGGAAAGGTTAAACTCAATCTGGATTTTTGAAAAGGAGACCTCGTTCGACGCAAGGCTCTCCTCTCGCTACATGTGCACCTGTACTAGTATCTTCCTCCTCTAAAGCAATGAAGATCCCCGTTTCTCTAGTAACACCCTCGCACTCCTTAAAAGTCGTCGAAACCGCCGCTCTCATCGACAGCGGTGCAGAAATCTCCTGCATTGACTGGGCTTTCGTCCGAAGGAACAACCTCCCTCGAGACCGCCTCCCTACCCCCATCCGAGTCAGAAACGTCGACCAATCCGCTAACCGGAAAGGCGACATACTCTTCACCACCACCCTCTTCCTAGACATCGGGAAAGTTACCCAGAAAGTAGTCTTCCACATCATGGACTGCGGAAACGAGAACGTGATCCTAGGACTCCCCTGGCTCCAAGGAGCAAACCCTCTCATCGATTGGGAACGACAAACCCTTACCATCCCAGAATCGATAGACGAGTCCGTGGATCTATATCACCTACATGTCGCTGATCTCAAACGACACGACTCTCATTTCCACAAGCCCGATCACTCCCCTTCGAAAACCAAACCCCCTCGACACACCGAAGTATATCCCATCCGAGATAAAAGGCTTTATAAATTCCTTGGTTTCGAAACCGAATCCCAATTCCTCGAACGAGCAACAGTTAACAAAGTCCTTTGTCGAGTGATGCGCTGTGGCTCCCGTTTCATCCCTAAGGGATCCCCTCTAGTCGCTCGTCTCACCACTGCTACCAACCTCGCAGTTGAAGCGGAGAAATCAAAACCCAAGACTACCCTTCCCCCAGAATATGCCGCTTACTCCTCGGTTTTCTCCGAAGAAGCCTCATCTCGCCTTCCCCCTCCCCGTCCTTATGATCACGCAATTCAACTCGACGATACCTTTGTGCCAAAGATCGGAAAGGTATACCCCCTTTCTCCTGACGAGCAGAAAGCTACGGAGACCTTTCTCGACGAAAACCTTCGCAGCGGGAAGATCAGACCTTCCAAATCCCCTCAGGCATCCTCCTTCTTCTTCGTAAAGAAAAAGGACGGCAAACTACGTCCCTGTCAGGACTATCGTTACCTCAACTCCCACACCACCCGCGACGCATACCCTCTTCCCCTTGTCTCCGACCTCATCGACAAACTCAAGGGAGCTAAAGTCTTCACCAAATTCGACGTTCGCTGGGGTTATAACAACGTCCGCATCAAGGAGGGAGATCAATGGAAAGGTGCCTTCATTACTCATAAAGGTCTGTTCGAACCGACGGTCATGTTCTTTGGAATGAACAACTCCCCCTCCACCTTCCAACGTTTCATGAACGACTCCTTCCGCGACATGATTGCCGAAGGATGGCTCGTCATCTACATGGACGACCTCTTGATCTTTTCCCCAGACGACGCTTCTCATTCCGAACACACCAAACGAGTCCTTCAAAGAATGGAAGAACTCGATCTCCACCTTCGTCTAGAAAAATGTAACTTCGCTACCGCTGAAGTCGAATACCTTGGTATGATCGTCAAACCAGGTACCTTAGCCATGGATCCGGTCAAACTCGATGGAATCGCCTCCTGGCCAACCCCTACTACTGTCAAAACTGTTCGTTCTTTCCTTGGCTTCGCCAACTTCTATCGACGATTCATCGACCACTACTCTGACATCGCTCGCCCCCTCATTGACCTCACTAAGAAAGAGAAACCCTGGGACTGGTCTACTGCTTGTCAGTCGTCTTTTGACCGACTCAAGGAAGCTTTCCTATCCAAACCTGTCCTTCGCCTCCCCGACCTCTCCGCCCCCTTCGCAATCGCCACCGATGCCTCTCGCGACGCTACTGGAGCGATTCTTCTTCAGACCGACTCCAATGGCGATTGGCACCCTTGTTCTTATCTCTCCCAATCTTTCATCCCCGCAGAACGGAACTATGACATCTATGATCGCGAATTGCTTGCGGTCATCCGTGCCCTCAAGGCATGGCGTCAATATCTCCGCGGTTCCCCCTTCCCAGTCCAAGTCTTCACCGACCATAAAAACCTTACCTTCTTCCGCAGTCCCCAACACCTCAATCGTCGCCAAGCCCGCTGGCTCCTCGACCTCGCCGACTTCGATCTTAAAATCACCCATGTTCCCGGGACTCAACTCGCTGGCCCAGACGCTCTCTCTCGACGCCCTGATAAGATCTCCCTCGACTCTGACAATGACGACGTTACCCTTCTTCCTCCTTCACTCTTTGTCCGGGTCATTGATGCTACTCTTCGTGACATCATTTCTTCTGCCTCTGGTAATGACACCCTTGTTCGCAATGCCCTTCAAGCTCTTGACGGGACCATTCCTCCTGCCTTTCGCTCCCGCCTCTCCGATTGGCAAACCGACGGTGGCATCCTCACTTACCAAAACCGTGTCTACATTCCCGACTCCACTACCCTCCGTCGCGATATCGTCGCTCGTTCCCATGACCATCCCTCCGCCGGACACCCCGGCTATCTCAAAACCCGCCAGCTAGTCGCAGCGGAATACTGGTGGCCCGGTCTTGCTCAATTCGTTCGTAAATACGTCGAAGGCTGTTCCCTATGCCAACAATGCAAAGCAAACACCCACCCCACCGTTCCCCCTCTCACCCCGATTAAATCGACCTCCTCCCGCCCCTTCCAACAGATCTCCTGCGACCTTATCACCGACCTCCCCTCCTCCTCCGGCTTTGACTCCTTACTGGTCGTGGTCGACCACGGGCTTACGAAGGGGGTAATTCTCTGTCCCACTAAGAAAACCATCACCGCCGAAGGGATAGCTTCCCTTTTCTTCCACAAAGTATACAAACGCTTCGGACTCTATGACAAAATCATCTCTGATCGCGGCCCACAATTCGCCTCCTCCTTTGCCAGAGAACTCGGAAAGGTCCTCGGATACAACCTCTCCCTCTCCACCGCTTATCACCCCCAAACGGACGGAGAAACTGAACGTGTCAACCAAGAGGTCGAGACCTACCTCCGGATCCTTTGCGGAGACAACCCCACTACTTGGGCCGATCTAATCACTCAAGCGGAATTCGCCCATAATCATCGCCCCCATTCTGTAACCGGAAAGTCCCCCTTCTTCCTCATGATGGGTTTCGAACCCCGTCCCCTCCCCACCGTTATCGCCGACTCCAATCTCCCCGCCATTGAAACTCGACTCAAAACCCTCTCTGCGGCTCGTGATGAAGCCCTCGCAGCACATGAACTTGCTCGACAAGTTATGTCAGCTAGAAACGGCAGAGGGTTCACTCCATTCTCGAAGGGAGACAAAGTCTGGCTCGAAGCCAAGAATCTTAAACGGAACCTCACTTCTCGGAAGTTTGCTCCAAAACGAGAAGGACCTTTTACCATCACTCAGGTCCTATCTCCCATCACTTATCAGCTGCGCCTCCCCAAAACTTGGAGCATCCACAACGTGTTTCACGCCTCTCTCTTATCGCCCTATCGCGAAAATCCCGTACACGGCCCGAACTTCCCTGCTCCACCACCTGACCTTATCGAGGGAGAAGAGGAGTTCGAAATACTGCGCATCATACGTCACAGAGGTTCCCTCAGGAACCGCATGTATCTGATCCGATGGAAAGGATACACAGCCGAAGAAGATACCTGGATACCTGAACGAGAATTAAAACACGCAAAAACAATCCTCTTAGCATATAAGAAACTCCATCCCGCCGCTTTTCCTTCCTAACTCTCCTCATATTAGAAACCCAATACCGTCCACTATCTCAAAAAGAATGTCTAGCCATGTCCCTTCCGACTCGATTTCTTCCGTTTCCTCTCTTTCACCCCCTCCTTCATCGCGTAGTTCTTCCTCTCCTACCAGTCCTTTGGCTCGAGGTCGTCTCCCTAGCCCTCTTGGTGGAACGCCTCTGGGTCCTGCTGACCTCGAATCTCCTCCCTCCTCCCCCGCTCCTCGATATTTAGACAACGAAACCGCCGTCCCCTGGCGTATTGATTCCCCTCCTCTCCCCGCTCGTTCTAACGTCTACCACATTAACACGGTCGACGTTCCTCTTTATGCCAACAAGATTAGGGCAGATGACGCCTCCCCAGAGGATTTGCGCAAGCTCCGCACTTACCTGCAGGATTCCCGCTATACCCATGACATCTATGCTTACGCAGACGTCGAATCCCCCCTCCACTCCTTATACAACGCGTTCACCCATATCTCCCGACTCGGACTCATCGCTTCCAACCTGAAGGACTCGGCCGATGGCCAAGCTTCTTTCCTCTCCATCCAGATCACTAATACACAGAAAGCAACCGAGGAACACCTTCTCTCGGCCATGCACCAACTCGGGATGACTGAGTTTGTCACCGATATCGACCGCTTTCTGGCTGAAATGACTATCTATTCCACCCCTCTCACTATCCCACAAACGCCCTCTTCCCCCCCGGGTCTTCCTCGTCCCCCTCTCCATATATGCATCCCCGCTGAAGTAGAAGCAGTAAGCCCTCGCGCTATCCTCCCCTTCCCCGCAGACGTAATCCCTGCACTCGTCCCAACTCCCTCCCCATCCCCTCCCTTCGGACCAGAGGAGATCCAAGCAGAGATTGACAAGATCGAGGCCGTATTCGATTCGGTCTCAGTACCTGGAAGTGAAGAGGAACACATCGAGCATATGGACCCTGCTTATCACTCCCCACCTCGCTCCATTGCGTCGACCCCATCCGCATCTTCCCTCCCCTTGACTCGAGCAGAAGACGCAGCCATGAACTCGGCAGAAGCCCGCCTTGCGAGAGAACTCGACCTCCCTGTCGACCGCTCTCACAGATTATACCCAAAAGCCTGCTTCACCTGTCGACGTCTCAGTCACATCCGTATCGACTGCCCGCATTATACCTGCCCCATCTGCCTCAAGGGTGCTCCTGGACATCCTCAAGGAGCTTGTCCCCTTAAACGTCGCGCTCCGCAACCCTCCCCTTCCACTTCCTCCTCGTCCTCTCGTTCCTCTCGTTCCTCTTACCGCTCCGCTCGCTCCGGTCGAGGCCTAGCCAGACCCTTTCGAGGATCTCAAGGATCTACCGCCTCTCGTCGTCCTCGCCCTCGTCCTGTATACCCTTCCGTCAACGATCGTCCTCCATCGCCGGGATACGACTATGACTATGAAGACACCTATGACGACGCGGCTATCGCCAATACTACTGGGGAGCATCCCTGTCCGGGATATGACTATTGATACTTGGGTCGGTGACTCCAAGGCTACAACGGGGGTAATGTTACGATTGTCTCCGAGACTCTCTATATATCTCTTTTCCCTTTCTTTCTCTTTCGCTTATCGCCTCTACTTCTTGTTCACAATGTACCATAGACCTCGGGTGATTTCGCATCCTCCACATCACTG
>JBBPNF010000073.1:0-26114 GCA_038090755.1 Leccinum truebloodii | reverse complement strand
TTCATGATCAACTGATTGTGCTGCAGATCCTCGCTCATGGTGTTCGTGATCTCGAGGAGATGCTGAGCAGCATCATATATGCGACCACTGGCAAACATGGTTTCACATTGATGCATCTTCTCGTGCACGCGCAGGGTGCATTGGAGCCCTTGAACGGTTTGCTCTAGATTGACTATTTTTTGTCCTATAGATCCATAAAACGGAGTCAAAGAGTTGTGAATCGAAACGATGATAAACCTGTCAACGAGGTGTGAGTGAAGAAAGAGAGCACGCACTTGTGCTTTCATGCTGTGCGCGAAGGCACCGATTGTCTTCGTCGGATGAAGCAAGCTGGTCACGTAGTCGTTGATTAATTTCCTCGAGACTCGCAACGCTCGTTGCTGGCGAGAATGAATAACAGCACGGGGCGATCAGCCGGCTAGTAAACACACCTTGACTTGCATCCCGAACATCTGAGGGCTCAACCGTGTTTCCGAGATCAGCGTTTTCTGTCCTTGAGCGGCGGAGTTCTGGCTTCGGAAGAATCTGTTTGAGCCGAATAAGTAATGACATCTGATAGAGGTTGTGAAACTGACGTTGTCGCGGTGGTGGGAGGGAAGGATGTCGAAAAGATGCCGAAGGATGATTTCCTTCTCCGAAGCGACCGCGATGTCATAGTTTGGTGAGATTGCCACGGGCGAGAAGGAATTGGCGCCAGGAAATGTGATTGTCGCAAGGTGTTGGTAGGTTGTAACGTCCCAGAGTGACAACGACGAAGATCCGGAGGCTGCGATGAAACTATCGTTGGGTGCCAGTGCGATGTAGTCTGCGTCGCGAATGTTCCATTTTGAGAGTGTCGTCCAGGTGGACGTGTCGAGACAGTGGATGAAGCCGCGAGACAACAGGAGGAGTTGCTTGTCTTTGGAATGACGCGAGGGCACTGCTCTGGGGGAAAAGAGAGGGTCATGGATTGCGGGTGTATGTACATACATGCAATCAGAGTGCGGGAGACTACTAGCGAAGTGATGTATGGAACGGGTGTGAGAGAAGGGAAGCGGGTGGAAGCGCGTGGCGCTTTCCGGCCCCTGACGGAAGCGGGAACCTGCTGGGCAAAAGGCGTGAGCTGCGATCCCAGGTGGTAGGAGCGAGAACGACGCATGCAGCGAGACGCCGCAAACCCGAGGAGTAGGAGGGGAGCGCGACTACTTACGGTGTTCAAGTTGGTTAGCCACGAACTGGGGGGAGAGTGGTTCGGACGAAGTCGTTGTACAGCACCGGTGTGGCTTGCATGTACGGTGCCAGCACCTGCGCGTGGCGCCGGAGGTAGACCAGGAAGGCGTCACTTGCCCAGCGCCCCTTCACTTTTACCACATCAAATGGGATGTTGCGGAGCAAGTATTCGAGTGTGGAGCCGATGCGGATGCCGTGCCCTTTGAGTGCCGGGGCGTCTGCCTGCTTGAGAGCAGTCTCTAGGGTTTTGAGAAATTTGGGCTTGGTGAGGGGGCGGTGCAGGCCGTTTGCGAGGTGGTATGAGAATAAGTGGGCGTCTGGGGGTGGGTTATTTATTTTCCGGTGATGGTCCAAAGCACCGTGTGGGTCAGTGGGGCCATTCTGTTTGGCCCAGTAGACGTCCTCTCCTTGTGGTGCGGTTTTGGTGCACGGGAGGCGGAAGTTTGTCACCTCAAGGCCCTGCCGGTCATGCTGGATGCTAACGTGGCGGGGGGTGATGTGCGTTAGGGGATCGAACGCATGGAGGTTGGGGACTGTAAACTCGCTGGTTCTGGCCGTGGCGAAGAAGGTCGTTGTCAGGCACGCAAAGACGGCTGCATGGAGAGGGGTGTCAAGGTCGAGGTGACTGCGGATGAGTTCAATCACGCCGATGGTATATGGCTCACGCGGGGCGCGCTTGGATGAGGGTGGGGAGAGGGCTTTGGCGGCCTTAAGCAGCGCGTCTGTTTCATTCTCGTGGAGGGACCAGCTTACTCCGTGCAGGATGTGCCATGCACGCACACCGCTGACATAGTTCCCGATGGTGCTATTGGCGTATAGGCCGGCCATAGCGGAGATGAAAACCGAGATGAGGGAGGGGTCTGCAGGTGCGCGTTGGGTTTCCAGAATTCCTTTGGCATCACAGAATGCATGGAAGGCCAAGAGGCCCGAACCATATGATTCCCGGGTGGGGCCGGACCAGGCACGGAGGATGGTTTGGAAAAGGTGGTCGTTGTCCTCCTGGGTGAACGGGGGGGGCAGGACTCTGGGGTTGGGGGGCAGCCATAACGCTATGCGGTCTCTGGCTCTGCAGGGGGGTCGGGGGGTACTGGAGGGGGCGCGAGCTGGGTTGGTAGGGGGAGTTCGGATTGCCCGGGTGTTAGTCTGCGCCGGGGTGCAAGAACTCATTTGGCTAGCAACGGGTGGGTTGGGCACGAGACGGATTGAGCGCCTCCCTCTGGTCGAGCCTGAAGGTGCCGGCTGGGACTGCTGGGTCGTCAAAGTCGAGAATGAGGTCCTTAAGGGCAGGGGGGATGGAGATATGTGGAAGGAGGAGGCGAAGGGTGGGATGTAGGCCGCGCGAAAGAGGGTCGGCTGGGTTGGCTGCGCTCTGGAGGTATTTGGTGTGTAGCGTGCAGCCGTGTTCAGCCAGAATGGCATGAATGCGCTTGAAGGAGTCGTTTGTGGGGCTGTTGCGGCTGCGCCCTCTGCGCCAGCCTTCGACAACTCCTTGGTTGTCTCCGTGGACCTGGAAATGAAGATCGGGGGGGCTGCCGGCGTGTAGGATCGCACGGACGAGGAGTTCGAGTCCGATTGCTTCGGCCCAGCCAATATCCCGCCCATTAGTGTTCCAATTTGGGCGGAGGTACCATGCCCGCCAGCGGCCGTCGAAGGAGATCCCGATTCCAATGGAGGAACTAGCATCAGAGAAGGCCGAGAGGTTGGAGACAGGTTGGGGGCTCGGTATGCGAGCTGGGCTGGAGAAGTTGGCGAGTCTTTGGCGCCACCATTTAAGGTCGTCGGGGGTGCCTCGTGGTGGGGTCCTGGGTTTGAAAGGTTGATTGCCAAACACGCCTAGCATGGCCTCGAGGTTAGTCAGGAACGGGCGGCCTTCTGGGAAGATAAGGGCGGCGTGGACGAGTTTACCGTGTAACTTTTGTACGTCCTCCAAGGTGTGCGTCCGGCTTAGGCTCCATTCATCGATGGCATTTACGTATTTCTCACGTTTGGCCTCGGCTAGTTCGACGGTTTGCTTACTCAGGTCCCAGATGAATCCGATGAAGGTGGGCCGGGTGGAGAAGGGAATGTCCTTCGAGGCCTCCCAGGGGATCCCAAGGAAGTCTGATATGCGGTCGACATCGCTCAGGTTGTATGTGAACGGCCGGTCAGCTTCGGGTCTGGGGGACAGGGTCGAGAAGTTTTTTAGTGGATGCGCGTGGTCATCGTCGTGTTCTTCGGTGGTGCCGTCAAGCGCCGCGTATCCCGCATACCATGCTCTACCCCCTTTGGTGATAGGGTTTGGTTGTGACCTTATGTGTGAGGCGGTGGCAGCTCGTTCGATGTTGTAATCACCAAGGGAGTTAGTGGGTAGACGGACGAAAAGGTGGTCGTCTACCCACCTTAGAATTGGGCCGAGACCGGTTGCGCGCATGATGTCAGCTCCGGCTTGACCGATGCTACCGTAGATCCCTCCTGAGGCAGTGAATCCGAAGCATAGGGACGAGTCAATGGCAAATTTGTCCTCGGATAACCGGACTACAAAAGCATGCCATTGCGAAGGGTGGAGTGGAACGGTACGGTATGCCTCAGCCACATCCCTTACCGCAGCCTGCGAGCCATGTGGGAGTGAAGCGAGGAGCCTGCAAACAATAGGAAACGTGCTATAGGATGTTGGGAAATTATTAGAATCTATATGTGAGTTTATAGAGGGGGGGCTATCATGCGATGGGGTGTGCGGGAATGATAAGTTTTGGACAAGGCGGAATTTGCCTGGTTTGCCTGGTTTCGGAACTAATGAGAGGGGGGATGTTTGGAAATTACCGATGGATGTCTGGATTTCGGGGCCTGTGAAAGGGCCCATGTATCTACCTTTCTGGAATTCTTTGCACAATATCTCGTCGAATATATGTTGGTGTTCCGTTATGGTTCGGCTATTAGGTGGGGAATATGTACGAAGAAGTGGGGGTAGCCCGGCAGGGAAGCCGAAGCATAGCCCATTATAAATGTTTGGGTAACGGTCTATTAGGTGGTATGCTGTTAGGGCCTCGAGCCATGCGTCAGGTTTATAGGGCGTTAGCGCCTGGGCGCCTCTGAGCTCGAGGGCAATCCTGGGCGCCGTGGCCCTTTCCGCAGCCAGAGCACACGTGTTTGGCTGCTCTGTGGGTGAGGGTGCAACCGCTCGGTTTTTGCCAGTCGGTGCATACAACTTCGCCATCTCCGTCAACGAGACGACCCTGGAGGGATCGTCTGACATAGGCTGGGGAGCCGTCCCATAGCAGGGGGCTGCTACAGTCGTGGACCCGGTGGGGGTTGCGGCCGAGGCATACGGCGCATACCGGTTTGCCTTTCGCGTGGTCGCTCTGGTGGGCTCCGCTGGGTGCGGACGGTGTGTTCGCTCCCTGCGCGGGGAGTGATTGCGTGGGGGGGCGAAACCGACCTCGGGGGGAAATCGATCTGGAGCTTTTTCGGCGGTCGGCTTG
Source organism: Leccinum truebloodii (assembly GCA_038090755.1). NCBI lineage: Eukaryota > Fungi > Basidiomycota > Agaricomycetes > Boletales > Boletaceae > Leccinum > Leccinum truebloodii. The sequence continues at coordinate 21,447 of JBBPNF010000073.1, read as the reverse complement.
GGCCTCCTGGCGGTACGGCGTTTGGAAACGAGAGCGCCGCGAGTGCGGGGGGGATGAGTTCCGAGCGCTGGCATTGTGCTCAGTCCTGTTGTAGGATGGTGGTTCAAGGCGGGGTGGGATGGGCGTCACCGGGGCACAAGAGAGGCGGTGGGATGGTCGTCACCGGTGTGATAAGCAGTGGAATGGGCGTCACCAGTGGGATACGACGGTGGGATGGGCGTCACCGGGAGTAGCGCGGTGGGATGGGCGTCACCGGTGATGTGCGTGTGAAGATGCGCGATGCGACATCAGGTTTTGAGTGGGAGAGCAAACGGTCTGGTTAGCTAAAGGTAAAAAATTGGCAAGTGGGAATTACTGACCTGACGGGTGCTCGTTTGTTCATGGCATCGTTGATTTCCCAGGCAATGTTGTTCATCAACGTATCACTGATGATAGAGATGTCACAGGCGCCGGTATTTCTTTTGAGATCATCATGCCACTGGCGGCGGACACGGGACGCGTAGTTCAGAACGATCAGGTCACCATGAGTGGTGACACGGTGAGGGTGGCTTTCGAGGTTCCAGAAGAACATGGCTAGTGCGTTGATGTGTTTCTCTGGCCACGAGGCTCGCTTGATGTGGTCGAGGTAGGAGACTCGGGCCTGGAGGAACTCCCCGAAGGTTAACTGGTGGTCGGCGCGCGCGTACTGCGAGGCTTTGACTGAAGCTACCGGCCTGAGGGTGAGGAAATCATTGGAGCTGGATATCCCGAAAGCGTCGTCCGTGGACGATTTGAGGTGCTTTGCAGCGTCATTGCATCCTTCTGGCGAGAAATACCAGAGTTCGACAAAGTCGAAGGACGCTAGCTTGGTAAGGGCATACTGTGAAGGCCTCTTAATGAGCACGTTGGGAGGGGGAAGTCCGGAGGTGAAGTCGGCCATCTTTGGCTTCTTCTTCTCCGCTTCTTGGTGTTCCTTCTCAGCGTCTTCTTCGGCGAGTCTACGCTCATCTGCTTCTACTTCGCGGCGTTCGATGTCGGCGAGTTCAGCTGCGCGCTGTGCATCCTCCTGCTGTTGGTCCCATGCAACAATGTCGTGCTCGTGCTCCGTGTTCCAGTCCGCGAGCATGCGATTTGCGGCCTCCGCCTGGTCGACGTTGTCATTTGCCATGATGGCTTCCCTGCCCGCGCGGAAAGCTGCGGAGAGGAAGTTGGGAGCTGGTTCATGGTGAGGGTTGGCCATTTACGCGTACGGTGGAGCGGGAGTGGCAAGGAAAAGGAAAGAAAAAAAAGAATCAAGGGGAACAAAGAGTGAGATACGAGTTGGTCGATATGGGCTGTAGTCGGTGGAGACTGATGCGACGACGAACGAAAGGGAGGAGGCGAGAAAAAGAAAAGGCGAGCGGGATGGTAGCAGCGCGAGAGAAAAAGGAATGCGCGCCGCTTACCTACGCTCGTCCAAAGACAATGCTCTGTGGCTCTGCTCGTGCCTTACTGCGCCACAGAGCGGCACCCATTGCTTGTCCAGGCAAGGCTTCCAGCCCCGTTAACTCCGTGGCTTACGTAAATCCGTGGCAAGTCTGCCGCGACGAGTCGACCGTCGTGACTGTCGTAGACACGACTCAGAAGAGTCCTTGCGGCAATTGCAATGAGTCGTCCGTCAGGCGAGAACTTGACCGCGGACACGGAATAGCCGTTTCCGAATTTGCCAAGCAGTTGCCGGCCAGTTGAAAGTGACCAGACATCGAGCCTGTAATCAATCGCCGATCCGGTTGCGATTCTTGTCGAGTCCGGGGAGATGTCCACTGCTTTCACCACATCGCTGTCTGTTTTGAAGTCGGTCGCCTTTTTGTGATCTGTCGCGTTCCACACCGTCACACGGCCATTCGACGTCCCAGCCACGATCCACTTTCCGTCCGGTGAGACTGCGACGTCTCTTATAAAACTTCCAGCGTCCATTGGCTTGCCCACTTCCTTGCCATCCGCAACTCTCCATCGTCGGATTTTTCCATTGCTTCCTGCGCTCACGACATGCTTCCCGTCGGGGAGAAACTTGACCGACCATGTCGTATCTTGAAGATCGATCTCGATCTGGTTCGCGCCAACGATATTGGAGGCGATAGTCTTTCCACTCGGTTCCCGAGGTCCCATCAGTGCCTTTTTTTCTGTGGTCTTGGGTTCATCGTCTTTGCTCGCCAATGCGCCCGCCTGCTGTCCGCGATCGAAGGGAGCTGGGCTGCCCACCCCACTCGGTCCTTTTTCACTTTTCAGTTTCCGAATCCACCAATGATCTTGTATGTAATACTCACCGTCCCTCTTTGTCAGGCGAACCTTAGAAGACATACTTAATAGGCTAGGTGTGAGCGTGGTGCAAAGACAATGCACCTTCGGTGCGCTATCCGACTCGAGTCTACACGTGTTTACTCACGCATCGCCCCGTGCCCTGGGCGTTTACTTTGATCTATATCCCACCTTTATCGACCGCTATCGTACTACTTTTCGATGAAGCAAGTCACTGTCAAATCCCATTCATTGGCCACCGACATGGCCAACAATCTTTTTTCCTCAAATTTCCAGGAATGTTCTCTCCGCCGCTACTCACTTCCTATCATTAATACACGCTTCGGTGCCACCATTTCACTGCGCTTATCCGCTTATCCCATTGACAACGAATGGACACCCTGACATATCAGTGTACGCACGACAAATCAACTTTCCATTACAACATGGACACTTTCAAGAAGAATGTACTCGAAATGTCGTGGACAGTGTATGCCATCCAACCCACGAACACCTTATTCCTCGACTTGTGAACACCGTAGGAAGTCGCGCACTCGGACCTAACGAAAACGATCCTCGTACCATATTATGGAGATAGCCAGATGTCGAAGTTCCACAGTTTCCTGGCCAGCGGAACGTGTATGCTTCGCAATATTTACCATCGTCCGTTGTCAGATGAGGCTTCACCTTCTCATTTGCCAGTTGCCCTCCCAGGCGCTCGTCTTACCAAAGGGTGATGATGGAGAGTCTTCCAAGTCGTTACCCAGGATGTCACGACATGGTTATCAGCGAACTGGTGTTCAAAAAGCTATGTTCTCTGAGGCGATGTACAGGGTAGCTTACTTGGGGAATCTTCCTTTGAGGCTACCCATCCACCCATCCATTGATGTTGAGGGAAGGAAGGTATTTCCTTGAACTACAGACTCGATTCAAGTGGGAGTCATGGTTACATCTGGTTGTCCTTGGGATGTCTTGACGAAGATTCAAACCAATCGGATACAACAAATGAACCGGTTTGTTCGAATGCGCATTCGCTGGGGTGTATAACTGTACTAGCATATTATCAGCTCAAGATCGCCGTCGTCGTGGTGGTGTCGCGGCGCGCGGTCCAGCGCTACGGACTTCCGAATTGACTTTTCGAGATGAACCTAATAGATTCATCCCAATGAAGTCCAGATTTCGAACCTAATCCCGAGGAGGTGGTTTTCCCGTATGTACTAGAACACTAGTTCCACGACTCACCGATTCATCAGACTCGGATGAGTCCTCAAAACAAGTCTTAGTTTCATTCCCTCTCCCAACGTATGCGGGAAACGTTCACCGTGATCGACGAATGCCTCAAACACCGCTTCTGCTATTTATCGTATCGAAGAAGTAGAATCTGCGACAAAGGCCCGGAGACTCGAACAGTGACGGCGACGGCGACGGCGATGTGCCGGCCCGGCTCGAACGCTAGGAACTTTCGAAAGCCCCCAGGGACAGCGACGGAGGAAGTCGCCAAGCCCCTGAGTACTACCCTCAGGAAATGGAAACAGATTTACTTGTGAAATTATCTGCTTGCACTTGTCTGAGTGAAGATGTTTGCCTTGGATATAAGATTATATCAATGATGTAGGGGACCCGATTCTAGTAGTCCATATGCGGACACCTTCTTCACGTTCGCCCATGAAATGTAACAGCCGAGGTCTTCCTGAAGTTGGGCACATAGAAAACATTGCCGATGACCCTACAAAGGTCTTTCCTGAAAAGATGAAGGAAAATTAGATTGAACAAGATATCATAACGTAGAGATGAACAGCATGGACGCACCTCGTTCATGTCCAAACCGATTGCATACTAAGACGACGCACTCTCGTTGCTCTTTCGTCTGCATTGCTTCTGCCGACTTCTCAGACCCTCGTGCTCCCTGCGGATCCGCACCCGTTGTATCGACGCCCTTGGCCCACAACGGCCGCAATCGCATTGACCAGAAATTCAGCACACTCCAATTCGGTTCCAACGCGTCCCCATTCCCGTCTTCTTCGACCTCTGCTCCTTCTGAATCATTACCGCTCTCCCCTCGCTCGAGTCCACCCGCACTGGCACTGGCACCCCCCTTCATCCCCACTTCCTCCGGCCTCAACCATGCATTCAACAACAGTACCGTCTTCACCGCCTCCTTCTGACACCAATCCGCCAACTCGTACGGCCCGCCCTCAATCGAGATCCATTGTCCGTCCGCATGCACGTTGAGATCGTTGCAGATCGCAATCATCGTGCGACCCAGTGGCGGTGGTAGGTCGAGCGCGCAAAAGCCTGTACCTGGACGGGCCCAGGGGACGTCGGTGGGGAAGAGGTTGGATTTGTGGTAAGTGTGGAGGAGGTGGCCGGTGGGGTCATATAGAAGCGCAGAGTTGGCGCCGATGAGCGACGAGTGAGCGTGGGGCGAGGCCGTGGGAGGGGAAGTAGTAGGGTTGGGAGACGTCGCAAACGAGGGATCGAGACGTTCCGGAAAGCCGGCTGCGACATAACATTGGAGATCCCGAGCAAGCTCAGCGCAAAACGTGGATGTGGGACCCGTCCTTGGGTGTTCGAGGTAGGGTGCGATAGACGGTGCATCGGGAAACATGTAACCTTTTCCGTGTGATCGGCATCATATCAGAAAGGGGGAAAGATGGAACGGGAACGGAACGCCCGCGAGACCCGCTTACCACTGAATATCATCTCTGGAAAACACACCAAGTCGACTGATCGCGGGGTTAGCCTGTCGAAGTTCGATGTCAAGTTTCAGTGTTCGGCAAACATGACATAGTTAGAACATAGTAGGGAGCAGGAAAAACGGACCCTCGACATAGCTCGCGCGCTTTCAGGATGTTTGCATGCACCTCTCCGATCTGTATGCCTCACTCAGCAACTTTCCCCTCCGCCACGGGCCACGATCAAAACACAACTCACCTTGGGCGCAAATTGAACTACGGCGATTTTTAACAAAGAAGTCGTCATTGTATCGGGTCAGATGAGTCTAGCGGGGACGTCCGATTGCACCCAGTTTCAACTTTGTTCTAAGATCAGTTGGTGGACTCGGAAACTAGTTCACAAAAATCCTAATATACCAAATGAAGGCAACATTCAAACCCCGCCATACAACTCTTGAGCTTAGTCAAGCTTGTCGACACTGGCGTAAAAGGATTCTCATCGATTTCTCCACCGGTGCCATAAGGTATCTTCTCAAGTCCATGACGGCCCATACTCATCCGACTTGAACGGCCTGTAACCCGATTGTGCACGAGGGTGGGCAACCTGTTCGAAGGAATCCAGCAAGCCACCGAATGACGTACAAAGTGACTAAAACGATGGAACAGAAAATATACCCCGGAACAGACGTGGAACAAGGAGACTGACGTTGGATTACTCGCAAACCAACTGGCCCGTCGATCCATTTCGTGACCCGGCGCGGTCGAAATGCTAATGTCTTGGAGGTGACTGTATGCGCCTCTAAACGCTCCAAATTCATTTCCCGTTGGGATGTCCAAAAGCTGGGATATGGACGTGGGATGGTTCAGAAACTGGGGACAGACCGAGGGAAGAGACCGGGTGAGGGGAACCGTTGGCGTGGTAGCAATCCGGCTAATAAGGACCCTAATCCTCAGGAATGTTGTGGCGGGCGACATAGGCCTTTATAGGCAGTTTGAGACGAGGTCAGGATTTCTATGGCAGATACTGTGGGCAGCGACGAGAGCAGCCTTCAAAGGCTCTGTTCATCGAGCTCCGGCTCGGAGTAGCAGGCACGATTGTCTTCCTGAGGGACTGCCCACGGGCGATGAGGGTAAGACGGAAGCCACGTGGCACTTGGTGCGGACGTCCTCATTCATCGTTCGACTCAAATGCTCTTCTTTTTTCTTTTCTTTGAAGCTCGGACAAGCAGCAAGATTAGCTTCGTATGCGCGCGAACATCGAGACGTGGCTCATTTGCACCATCACTCTGATTTCATCCCACAGTGGTGGAGGAGCAGCTACGCGAGTGAAATTGGCCTGAGCTTTCACGGAATTTCTACGAGCACCAGACGTTCATGCCGCTCCATGAACAGAAGATTTAATGATATTTTTTCTCCGACAGTGCTCAAGCCGGTGCATCGCCGGATCTTGCACACGTTAGATGAGGCTTAGGCGGTACTGTACGACTCGGATGTTCTCTTCCACAGCTCACCTTCATCAGATACAGTTCTTTGTGTGCTGTTTCTTCGGCGCGGACACGACCATGACGGCGTATTCCTCTCTTGCAGTGGATAACTTAGGTAGGTGCTAGTGCGAGTACTGCCGAACGTTCATGTCACTTTATGAGCGTCGGTGCAGGACGCAGATTCTCCACCCGTTGACAAAGAGGGTGGTCGGTATGTCTTGGCCCATCTGGAAAGCAGTCTACGGAATGCACATTGCAGACCAGATCCAGGCCAAACAGGATGTCCGATGAGGAGGTGAGTTGCTCCGGTCATCCTGCTACTCGTCCACCTGATGAAAGCTAGGTACATATATATGTGCCATTCGTGAACAAACTAAGTCTGACTACAATGTATAAGTATGTATACTCTGATTATGATCCTGAACGTCCAAAAAAACCATACATAATTACAGGAAATAACTGATGATAGCAAAACAATAGCTTTGTTCTGGAAAGCAATTGAAACTGTTCTGTCCGAAGACTAGAGGTGTTACATTCTATCTCATGAATCATCCCTCCACATCTCAACCAGATTCCTGGCTAATCGTTCGGCATATGTACCACCTGCAGGTATGATCCCAAGAAATTTTGATCTACACAAGTGAAAGTGGGTACTTGTCTCCTCTAGCATCCCAGTGAAGGTAAGATGGATGGCATCAAAGACTGCACATGCAAAGGCATAGCAGGACGACTTGAACAGAAAATATCTGGGCATGTTCAAGTGGATGGCACAGATGAGGCTAAAAATGTCACTGAGCAGAGGAGCTTCATCCGCCAGCCATGTGAGGTTTTCGAGGCATTTATCTGTGATGTGGACAACATGATGGGGACCCAACACAGAGACCCTGTCACTCGGGGTGCCATATGCACCCAGACGACCAAAAAAGCCAGTCCTCTTGATGGTGCGAGATATCTTTATGGCAATGGATGCCTTGAGAGGATTTGGATGAGGTTGAATGTAGAGGACAATGTATTCGTGCTGAAAGGATGGAAGGAGATTGTGTCTCTTGTAATGAAAGGCTCGTGTGACAATATAGTGATGATGAGGATCATGCTTTGCCAAGTTGTCCTGCCATTGAACAGGGGTCCAGCAAGTATGGGTATCCCCGAGAATATCCTGCATGCCGAAATAGCAAAGGGGGGATTTTCCGAAGAGGGAAGGGCGGGACGGAGGTAGATTGTGATATTGATCATTTTTCAGTATATATGCGATCATCTTTGGCTCGGAATTATTTGCATGCTACGCCCAATCGCACGTTGGTCACCATAACATAACAGCTCTAAGGCACGGGTGCGCCGAGTTGCATGCCGTGCCCAATCGCACGTTGGTTACACATCATACCAAATTTACGCTCCTTCTCTCAGTTGTTGGCACCACGAGTGCCCATTCAACAAGCTCGGCGATACCGCTATCAGCGCACGCCTTCCTGTTGCAAAGAAGTTGGGTGATTTGAATGACACATCCTGATAATCATAACTCCATAATGATGGCACACGGGCGTCCCGTCCATCAGAAGAGGAAGAGCATTGCAATTCTGTGCGCCTCACATACTACCCCATTAGTCGAATCGTCGACTAAAGCCGGCACGTTCCTCGCCATGGCACGGAGTCCCCACAGAGGCACGCAGACATTTAGAAACCACTCGTCTGCGCTGGTTTGCTATCGCCTCATACAGTACCACCCACGTTCGACGTCCAGTCCACACAACGGATTCGGAGTGCATCTTCCCAGACGACGAGGGGTAGGCACCGTGGCGTCCTGCAGAGCTGGGAATGGAAGACTCTGCAGGACATCCTCGAGAGGCTGCGGGGAGAAAAATGAAAGCGGACATCAGCACGGCGGAGAATGTAGATGAGTGGACACTGTAGTATAGTTGTATCCAACCAAGGGATAAAAAGAAAAGCTAATGAGTTGGAAGAAAAAGTACACGAGCAATTACTTAAAAGATATGTATAAGCCCACACAGTCAAGTGTAAGGCGTACTATTCAACAAGTAGCCAACCAAAAAAAAGAATGCAAGGGGAAAGGGGAAAGGGAGAAAAACACGGAAGAGTCAACGCCACGACACGCAAACCAACACGGCAGAGGTAACAATGCAAAACCAAACAGGTCACCGAGTAACGAGTAACGTACAAAAGGGACTAAAATCACGGAGAAAAAAAAAGAAAGTGTATATGCCTGACGCAGAACAAGTCCGATCTATTCGCGAACCGGCCGGCCGGCCGATCCATCTCGCGATCTCGAACGTGACTTGCCTTGCGACTCCTCCCGGCTCGACACTTGCGGCACATACGCGTTCATAATATTCGCAAACGTCGCCGGAACAGCCTGTGACGCAGACATGTTCGCATAAGCAGCTTGCTGCTGTGCTGGCAGGGGTGTCGTCGAGTTGCCATGATGCGGTGGCGTGGTTGCGCTCGGATTAATGTTTGGGGGCGACGCCGAATGAGAAGGCGCGTGAAGTTTTGCATTCAAAAGGTAAGCGTTGTTATTTTGGCGTTTTGGATCGGCTTCCTTGATTGGTGGTGGCCGATATTCATGAATGTTTAATGTGTCACCTGACGTAGGTGGTGGGAGAAGGATCGTCGTAAACGGTTGCGACTGGATATGTGATGGTGGTGGGGGAGGTGGATGCGTATAAGGAGCAGAGTCATCGATGAAGCCATCGTTGGGCGCATTGGAGTCATGATCCTCTGGAAGGGCAGGGATGACGGCCGCGTGCCTACCGCCTAAAGGTCTGTGTCACATCGTGTCATAAATAGGAAATGAGATGCGTGCAAAAGAGAAGTAGGCCACAAAATTTGATGATCACGGGAGAGGACAAATGCCCGACGGATCCCTTGGCCATAGGCCATATGACGAGAATGGCACCACGTCTCATTTACCCGGCAAAAGAATGAACACGACTCACCCGCCCTCTACAAAATGCTGCCAGACGTAATCACGGAGGCGATCGGCGTTAGGAAGTTCTTGGATGAGGTGTTTGATAGTGTTCTGTCCAAGACCGAAAAAGTCGGGTCCAGAGACAGAGTTGGAGTGTTGGCGGTTGCGGATCGCGTTTGCCTGCTTGACGATTGATGACCATGCTCCAGTTGCCGTTCCCGCAATAATCGGTCGGCCAGGCACATCCGATGCGTCAATCTTAAATTTGGGTCCATCACCTCCGTCCAGGATAGAACAGGTATAATGAGCTTCGTTATGAGGGTCTATGGTCGAAAGATAGCGTCTGAATTGGTTGCATCATCAGCAGGGGGTGCACCGGCGAGAGCAAGGTTAGCTCACCTAGATACTTCGTACCCAACAGGGAAGATGTATCGTTCTGTGTGAAAATGCTCGCGCATACAGACCTCGCCGAGATTGATGACTGTCATGATGCCCACAGTGAGTGGCAAATGAGGGCGGCCTTTTTTGTCGCGCGGTACGGTCGGGATGCTAAAGCTCTTGGAGGTAACTGTATGCGCCTTCAAACGCTTCGGTTTGGCGTGCCGTTGAATGTCTGATGGCCGAGATACAGACGTGGCGGGGGAGGGGGCAAGTGAAGGGGATGGACCAGGAATTGGGGGTGACTTGGCGGTAGGAGGTATAGGGGCGGGTGGCGGGGCACCGTTAGCGGTGTATGGCCCCGGCTGATAAGGGTGATCATCCGGAGGGGTCATGACAGGCGACAAGGGCGATGGCGGACGGAGATTGGCGGATGAAGCAGCGTCGGAATCGATGGATGGCTTTACGGGCGGTTTGAGACGCAAGCGAGTCCCTTTATTGGAGACGAGGAGGGGCGGGGTTGCGCTATCTGCGGGGTGCTGTGGAATGGGAGCGAGAGCGAGGATGGGCTGTGAAACAAGTGGTGGAACGGCGGGCTCCTTGCCCTTGGCAGCCCCGCGAGATCTCTTAGTCTGGCGGCGAGCCTGGCGGGCGTCATCCTCGACTTGTTCTCGCTGTTGTTCGTCCGCACGCTTACGAGCCAACGGGCCAAGGTAGCGAGAACTGAGCAAGGGATCGACGGTGTGATCCTCCCTGTCGTCTTCGTCCATGGCCTGGCGCAGATTGGCGACGAAAGTGGCTCGGGTCCGAGCGGAGAGCAGGGCACGGGGAAATGCACTGGATGGCGGGAAGGGTTGACCGGGTGTGTTGGGCTCCGAGCGGGTCTCGAGTTCGTGAATCCGCTGCAGGATGAGACTGAATGTCATGTCAGCGGGAAAAGCCAGCAATCGGGAGCTTCGGAACGTACTCTCGCTCCTCTCGGAGTTTGATGTTTCGCTCGCCCGAGAGCCTCAGCTCGGCCTGTGATTCCTGGTGTTTCTGATGGCGTCTGTTGGGCGTCACTCGGAGTGGCAAGTCAACGGTCGACGTACCTCTTCGAGCTCAAAGTAGCGTCTTTTGAGCTTTCTGTACTTTTCGAGGACGTCTTGTTGGTCCTTGGCGGGCTGAGGTGCTGGTAGCTGGGTTATTGGGTGGAGCGGGGGAGGAGGAGGGCCCATGACGACGTCTCTGTCCATGGCGACGTGTGAAAAGTGGCTGGCAAGAGTCGCTCAGGCGCGCGAGACGCCAAACCAAGTTCAAACACGACTACACAGCTTATCCTGTGCGACATTTTTCAAGTGACGCACTGGTACTCGCAAACCAGAACTCTGCGTCACTTTCTAGTACGTTCATCCTCGACATAGCTCAACATCCTCAAGGAGACGAGTCCGTCTTTTTTAAAAAAGAAATTATATACATATTTCTTGGTGGACCACTCAAACAGCGACGGCGTTGAGTCTTCCTTCACTCATCAATTTTTCACATTCCCAAAACGCCCGATCTCGGCTCATAATTTCTATTTATGGAAATGTTCCACTCGCAGTGACCCATGTGGCTCCACCACTACCACCAGGAGACAGCTTGACATATTTGTGATACCCTGCCTTGTGGTGTTTTCAGTTGGGAAGCGCGAAGGGTTAGTAGTGCTTTTATTCCGAGAGCTAAATTTACACAGATAGCCGAATATTAGCTTCTGGAAGACGATTCGGATATAGGCTTATAGATAACCCGTGATAGGTATGCGCGCTGCAATCAGTCACTAGTACGTTTGGACTCATCAGCTCCAAATAGAACACACGTGACGAAAGCCCTTGAACACGCCAGTTCGTGACGATTTTCACCTTCATTCAGTGTAGTATTACGGGAGTGACGCACAGCCTTCACCTGGATGTGAACTTTGCATCCAATTCTGGCCCACGGACACCGGACCTGAAAAATCACGACCTTGGGAAGTACTTTGATTTTCCTTCCCCCTTGTGGTCCACTTTTGCATCGGCTCCCTGGACTGGACGGGCGCCCCTTTGACTCGTCGGAACTGGACATCCGCTGTCTGTTAGGAACCCGGCCCAGTCGTGGTCTCCCCTCTCAACAATTACCGTACAAGCAAACGTCAATACTTTAGGCCCGATCTATACTTAATCCTGACCGGGACCGGAGAGGCTCGCGCCCACACTCACCACGCCACGTGATTATGCGTTCTTCAAACAGTCAACGCGCCGATCTCCGAGTCATCGCACGACTCTCAGGTTCGCGTTCGCGTGGACGAATGAAAAAAAACACATTGCATAGCTCCCACCTGGGTCTTCGCCCACCTGTCACTCACAGATACACGAGCACAATGCATAGATCCTCGGCGCATGTCTCGAAGAAACGGCGATCTCCGTTTTCACCCCTGCAGGGTCCTCAGTTCCACTGCGCGTCGAGGGTCGCGGGAGGTGTCTGTGATGCGGCGGAAAACAGTGCATTGTAATGTGCATGTATTTTTGGTGCGCGGTCATAACAGATTTAATGACGCCTAGATATCAGACCATGAACCATCATTAGGTCTTCCATGTCTCTGCCACAGGGTCCATGCTCTCGGGTTTTCGAGCTGTGCAAACGGAGGCGACACCAGAAGAACGCCCGGATTTAGGATAAACACAGACTCTTTATCCCCGTGGCACTTGGCGCCCAAGTCCAAATGCAGGTCCTACCATGCAACAGGTTTCGCAAGCGCGCCCATGCGCACTGTTCGCCCGGATTCCAGGATCAGCACATTGTGTACGACTATCGTACAAGGAGAGAAATTCAAACTGTCCGTCATACGCTGATCTGGAACTCTTACTTTCGACTTCAAAAAGGCGCTCTGCAAATATCGTTGTTTTTCTGTCATCGACGCGCGAACCCTGTCGGGTAAGACCGACACCAACATGACCGATCTCCACCCTCTCTCCCTCCTACTTAAGCGGCATACCAATGCACCCGGCCGCCTTCCCGGATCCGCGGCGCATAAATGTCCTCCAAAGATCACAAAGCCCTGAAGCGTGCAACGTGGTCTGTCACGTCATATCATATCATATCATATCAGATTAACTTGGGACGAGATAAACCGAGACAACCGAGCCTCGTGGGTCCGCTTCTTCCAGATCTATGCAAATTATTCTGTGTATGTACGCGCCCTCGGACCGTGCATCTCGACAACACTTATGGTTAGGTCGTATTCGCATCATCGGCCCGACGAACAAAGTGAAATTTGAATCAAGACCAGAAGAGGCACAGCGATTGCTTGCACGGAATCACGAAGTAAAGTCGAGTTATCGATCGGCGGAACACGAACACATGACGTGACAGGTCTCTGCTAATGGGCCAAATGGCTACCCACTTCAACGCTGTACCAACCTTCGAAAATGGGTCGGACCGGACACTGGGTGCCAATCGATGTGTTTGATGTGTCATCGATGTGGAACCTTCGTAAACGCATAGCAGCGGCCACTCCGAGTCCGGCTCAGCACCTCATCCCCGGGAATGTAAGTACGAATGGAGTACGGGAAGACCACTCATCACGTCTCATGGTGGGAGCGGTGGGGTGTGGATCGGAAACACTCTCACTATTACTCAAGTAAATAGTGATTATCGACGTGGTTGCCGCATCGCATCCTTCGAAGCTGCATCGTGCAAGTCAGTATGTGACTACATAACCTCAATACGTTTCACCGCTCCACTGTTATTAAACCATGCGTTGGTGGGCGGGTGTGATCGGAGCCAGGTGGTCACGAGGAAAGGAAGAGAAACCCACAAGAAAGAGCCGTCGGACACCCTTTCATCGCATTTGACATGGCTCGTAGCACCGGTGGCCCGATCGGAAAGTTCCAGTAGTGCCAGCGATTTGTCTCATCTGACACGCGGTGGAGCCTAGGCCCAAGGTTTCCCTCAAGTCACCTAACAAAGTCAGACCGCTCCGGCACTTGCCTTTTTTTTTTTTTGGCGAGCCGATCCAAGCCCACGACTGCGCCAGTCACGCCAGTTATTCAATGACGGGCTCGAAAGATCAGATCCACAACAGCTCAACCTTTCTTGAAAAAAAGTTTTAGTTTATCGCCGCTGTGACGACGCTCCGTGTTTCGAGGGATAAGTAAGCCAGGAGACCAACAAAAACGAGACACCAGCCAACCTGCACCGCTTGGCTTTGCCGATATTATCGCGGGGCATCGCTGGCTCCATGGCACATGCTGGCTGGCCAGCACGGTGGCGTCGAATGTCCAACATTATGCGTAGTAGTCATCGAATAGTTACATATATTAATCCCATCGATTAAAATCGATCACACGTACCATCATTATGTGTATCAGCATATTAATGGTCTTGACTCCCTGGAGGGGCAGTGCGGTCCATGGTACCGTCACGGTGAAGGGAAAGAAGGGGAGGAAAAAACGGGAGGAGCTCCGAGGCTCTCTGAATCAGGGAGGTTGATGTCGACTTTCATGATATGCATGATGTGATATTGATGATATGATAGACAGGATGTCAAGAATCAAGATGAACCACTAGCCTGAAGCTTGTTGTTGCCGACCTGTCGGCACGAGTTTGACGTGGAGCAGCAGTACTAGTGGGAGGTAATCTGGACACGACAGAAAGGAAAACAAAGGGAAGAGAAAAAAAAATTCAATTTCGAGTTGGTTCTCATTCTCCTTTCGGACGTTATTCTCGCTATTTTTTATTCCGCCGAAGGGGGAAGAGGGGCATGGCACATGCACATGCTATGGAAGACTCTGAGTTTGTTCACCGATCGAACGTTCCTGTGCCGTGATGGACGTTCTTATACGTCACTCTCCCGCGCGAATTTCCGCCATGTTCCCCTGCAGCAGATGCGATTCTGATCTGAGTCAGTCCTGGCATGAATATGAACGGGTTCCTTTTTTTTACAAGAACCTGATTGTTTTTTTCTGGTTCCTATGGTACAACAGATGACCTACAACAGTAATGCATACACAGAAAAGCAGGGACAGAAGTAAAAAGACAAAGAGAAGAAATCAATCTCATGAACAGACTCGGAGTCCGGTAACCCCATCCGACAGCACAACAAAAGACTCCGCGGTATACCACGGCGACAGACGCTCGCATGTACTACTCACGAACGGTACGATAACGACGACGACGATGACGTCGTCATACGTAGAATGACCAAAATCCCGTCTGAATGTCCCGAGAAAATAGCGTCCACCATGATCTCTTGGCCAGGCGAGGCCGAGCTCGTCGAACGCGCCGGCGACGTGGGTAGCCTGGAGCGTGCCGACGACGACCCTTGGGCACTCGGGGCCGGAGATCGGTTGTGCCCATGTCCCCTCGACGTTGATGCCGTCAAATCACGGCGGCGACTGGGAGGCGGCGTTTCAGGCATCCTGTCGATCCTGCATGACGGACGGAGTGAGAAAATAAAATAATTGGAAAATTGGAAATTGGAAAAAGCCGGGGATGAGGAAGAAGAGCCCATTGAAGAGAAGGGGGTAAGGAAAGAGGCGACCCTAACTTACCTTGAATCTCTGCCTTTGGGGAGCAGCAAGAATTTCCCATATCCGAATCCGCCGTCGCTCGGTTGACCACGTTCGTTGACGCCCCATGCCTTGATCACGTCAATCCAGCTGCGGACTATCTTGTCGTTCCTCGGAACGACGAAGTCGAAAAAACTCCGGCCCATCACGGTCATGGTGGACAAGAGGTGGTCGTTGGAGCAATATTGAATGGGGCAATGTATCGAGAATCGATCGAGTATGAGTGCCGTACGTGACGACTGTGAAGGGAGAGGTTTGAATGATAAAACCGGAGGCGGCGTGGATTTCGATTGGTCGCCGTGTGCAGAAGTGTCCTCGAGGACGTCAGTGATACCCGGAATGAGAGGAAGCGGACTTGGAGGCATGGGCGACGGGTCGCCCCATCGCTGTTTCGACGGCAAGTAAGCGCTGCGATGAACGGGGGAAGATCCGGCTGAGAACCTACGCGAAATTCAAAGTCCGTTGCGCTGGGAGTGACGACGACGACTTCTTGAGCTGTCGATGCGTTTTGGAAAGCCTTGGGGCCCGGTACGGCGAGCGAGATACTACCGACAATCACGTTATGGACGACAGTACGCGACTGAGATACGATTAACAATGCATATCAGCGAAAAGGGGAAGTAGACTGACAACAGAGCAGAGGAGATAGCCCTTGAAGGGATCCTTGTGTTTGAGACGAAGATAGGCGATGACTGCCGCCTTGTCCTGGCGGATAGTGTCGCTAAGGTTAAGGTAAATCGACGATTAGAATCAGAGGACAACAAGGGATACCAAAAACGTACTAGTGGAGTCTTCGAATGGCAGGGAATTCCTCGGGGTGAACGAGCTCGAGGGCAGGACGTCCGATGACATCGCGAGGTTCGTAACCTGAAGAGAAAACACATGAATATGGCGGAGGACACAATACAAAGTACATACCCAAGAGCTCGGTAAGAGACTCGGTGACAAAGAGCCAGCGAACCTGTTCGGAGATGAGTAACCCAACCCATGGACACGACAGCGACAGACATCTTCCGAAAAGTCAACAATGGCAACTTTTCGGAAGTTTTAGCGGCGCAATATACTGGTAGGGGGGAAGACGTACTGCAAGAAACACGGGGAGTGTTACCAGCCGAATCCATTCAGAGTCCGCGAGCTGAAAGAAGGTACGATCGGAGTGGGGGGTAAACAACTCGACAGCGGAGAAATACGAGCTGAGGGGCAGGGGAGGAAGATGAGGAGACAATAGACGGGGCAAGGGGGGGACTTTTATCAGCGTGGAAGAGGATCTGGGCATAAATTAGTAGGCTCTCGGAGCCAGAAGTGATGAACATAACATCACGAGGGCGGGTTTTGCGACGCAATTACTGCAGGTACGAAAAGAAGGATAATGGGGTCATCTGGCAGGGACGCACCTAGTAGGACAACGCCACGATCATCAGGCGCGGCGAGCAGCAATGCATGTGCAATGCGGACCTGTTACTAGCGGTGAGAACGGATTAATTTAAAGTGTACGATTCGCGAGATCTTCGCATCGGCGAGAGCCACGTCTCAATCTCACCTGCCTCGTTTTAGTAGCCACTACGATCATTTCCAGTGATGTGGTCAAACGCACCCGAAATCGCTGCCGGTGACCTCGTCATCATATGGCAGGTAAGAAAACTAAATCAGGTTTTTCAGGTTGCTCATTTATCGTCGCTACAGACCAGGGAACTCGTACAACCGCTGCTAATCACCCCAGGAAAAGATCTGAACAACCGCTTTGGCCACTACAAGCACGACGACCTCATCGGCCTTTCCTATGGATCCAAGGTCGGATCTCGCAACGGCAGGGGATTCATTCACGTCCTCCGTCCCACACCAGAACTCTGGACATTGGCATTGCCCCACCGCACCCAAATTCTCTATCTTGCCGATATCGCGTTCATCACCTCATGGCTTGACATTCGACGTGGGAGTCGGGTCATTGAAGCAGGTGGGCTCTCTTTACGCTACCACGCGTTGTGGCATTCCCCCACCCCCTTGGCGAGATTCACATGAGCCAAGTCTATATCTCAATCATTCTCCACCGATGACCGCTTCCATACCATCTTTCCCGGCCATGCATGTCCTTCTTTTCCTCGACACGGCCCGGATACACGCGTTCGCCCATCCAGCACATTACTCACCATCGCTCTTCTTCGTCCAGGTACAGGCTCCGGCTCCTTCTCGCACTCCGTAGCCAGAACCATCGGCACCTCCGGCCATCTTTATTCCTACGAGTTTCATGAAGCGCGTGCCGATAAGGCGAGGTGCGTCCTGTCTCTCTTCGCTCACGCAATCTATCCTAATCGTGGTTACGGGTTTTCCCGTCGAGCAGAGAAGAGTTTGTCCGTCATGGGATGGAGGGTATCGTCACGCTAACGCACCGAAACGTGTGCAGGGACGGCTTTACCGTCGAAAACCTCGTCGATTCGGGTGTGTTTCCCTAATTTGCTCCTCCATACCGCCCTGGTCATCTTTTCCGTTCATCTCGTCAGTCTTCCTCGACCTCCCAGCACCTTGGGACGCCATCGCACACGCGAAAAAAGCTTTGCGGGTACGTCCGCCGACAATAGGCATGTAGTTGTCAGGCACGACGGGATTGATGGTCGACGCCTTTCTTCCTCTTGCCCCTTGTGTTTGCTAGAAAGACTGCCCTACACGGATATGCTGCTTCAGTCCATGCATAGAACAGGTTCTGCGAACTGTCAGCACACTCAACGAGGCCGGTTTCATTGGTACGTTCCGTTCTGGGCCCGAGTCGACCTCCTCCATAGCATTTTCTTACTTGCTGTATTTTTTTGGTCTCTGATGACGACGCAAACACCACTTATTTCAATCTGGGTTATTCCTCCCTTCAACCTCCTGCAGATATTACCATGTACGAAACCCTCCTCCGCCCGCACGAAGTCCAACAGCACCTGCCACCCCGACCGCTCAGCGAAGCCGTCGACAAACTCATACGCATGGCGGTCTATCGAGAGGAAAAACGCCAGCGCCAGATCGCCAACGCTGGAAAGCGGAAACGAGAGGAAGACTCGACGGCGATTGAGAAGGATTTAGGAACGAGAGCAAGAGCGGTGGCTGTGACTAGGGAGGGAGAAGGGGATGGAATAGAAAGTGCAGCAGGGTCAGAAAAGAGAGCGAGAGTGGATGCAGAGACGTCAGCCACGTCCGCGTTCGACCTTGACGTGCAGGAGTGCGGAGAGAGAGAGACGCGGAGGCGTGAGATCGTTCAACCCTTAGCACCGCCAGAAGACGAGACAGCGGGCACCGGCGCCGTTGCGGGGCCGAGTCAAGCGGAACCTGTCCCTGTCAAACTCAATCACTCCAAGGTGTCCCCAGACGTCCGGGGACACACGTCCTACCTGACGTTTGCACGTCTCGTGCCCTTCCCTCTCCCCGCATCCGATCCAATCATCCAGCAACAAGACCACCTCGTGCCTGCACACACTTCATAACATCGGAGTCTGAACAAAACCAACGGTTACATCCATGTGCACTGGCACGATCCAGAAGGAGTAAATTTATATTCTGTATTAGCAGATCGTAAACGAAAAATAAAAATGACACGTAGCATTATGAGTACTGTATAGAAACGGGATGATACACAAGCAAAAAGCGAATGGAATGGGAGGTCTATCCCGCAACAGCCCTTCGGTATGCCTCTTCCATCGCACGTTCTTCTCGAAGCTGAGCCGCGCTCTTCTGGGGCCGTCGTCGAAGCACACGGCCCGAACCCGGATTGGAATTGGGGTCAGGGTTGGGTGTCGACGGAAGGGTTGCAGGAGAGCCATCACCTGGCGTGGCAGACGCATCAAGCTGGCGACGTTTGGAGGAGGGCGTGTTCTCTTCCTCTGCTTCCTCGCCCTCACCATCAACATCAGAAGCATCCTCGCTCTCCCTCCGTCTTCGCGTCCGTTTCTTTGATGTCCGCGTTGTTCTCGCACCCGATTTCGTACCCCCTCTTCTCTTCGCAGTACGACGCCCCGGTCCCTCGACCCCACTTCTTGATGGTCCCTCTTCCACGTCAGGTACTCCTCGACCTCGTGATCCCTCCATCACCAGATCATCCTCGTCTCTTTGTGGTGGTGGTAGTGGTGGTGTCTCCATCTTACCCTCCTCTTGTAACCGAGCATGCGACTCCGCGAGTTCGCGCATCGTTTTTGGGACGCCCTTGCGAAGTGCAGGCTCGGGATCCACCTCGGCTTCCACTTCCATTTCCCCTCCGGCATCGTCATCCCCAGTTGGGACGAGGAGTTGATCTTGAAATACTGATGTCTCCAGCAGGTGCTTGTCCTCGACCAACAGATGAGCTCGATCGTCGTCTCCACCCAAGTGGAATCCGGACGTCGTCGTTGCGGTCATGGGGTCGGACCGGTGTAAGTCACGTGGGAGATGAAACGGTTGTACGATGTCATCTGCAGTGGTGAGGTATCCTCCCAGTTGCTGCGGTAGTCGAAAAAAAAGGAAAAAGAGACGGTTAGCCAACTTAGTCGGCACAGCCCGAACAATCTACCCACCTCGTTTTCGTCAGCGTTGAGCCATGATTCCCGTCGTTGCAGGGATTGTTGTTCTGGAGGCGCACTGGATTTGTTGGCCTGGCCCGAGGCGTACTGTTGCTGGAGTCGTTCACGAATACGGAGACCATGAACGAGGCGTGTCCATCGTTTACACGTTCGTTCCAACCGCTTGGCACGAGCTCTTTCTTCTGCGTCTTGATCCGCTTCTAGACACGCCTAGATCGCCGCCAGAATGGTCACGTCAGCCGCGAACG
Organism: Leccinum truebloodii; assembly: GCA_038090755.1. Lineage (NCBI taxonomy): Eukaryota > Fungi > Basidiomycota > Agaricomycetes > Boletales > Boletaceae > Leccinum > Leccinum truebloodii. The sequence continues at coordinate 1,387 of JBBPNF010000073.1, read as the reverse complement.
GCCGAAGTTGTAGGTAAGTCGGTGATACACACCTCCATGATCACGTTTTCGTTCTCGGCGGCGACGACGATGCCTTGAATGACAGGCATCGCTTTTCGCTTTCTGAATTCAAACCCCGTCTAGATCAATAAATGGAAACGCGTCAGCCCAGACGAACGAAAAGATGAAATCATGTGTAAGTATTCGATCAGAATGGGTTGCACGTACCACCGCCTCTGCATAATCAAAGCCGAGTTTCTTGGCTATTTTCGCAGCCCCCTTAACTACCCCTCAAAGGTAAGATGACCCGATGGGTAAAGAAGTGGTTCGAGTAAACGTACATGGGATGTGCGCCGCCCCTTCAGGTAACATGGAACGTACGTACAAGTCGATATTTCCAAAATCATTTTTTGGTATTTTTCCCTACGGAAAAGAATACGTTTCGTCAGCCTCGAGGGTGAAGAGGAAAGCAAGAATATGAAATCGGGAGTTTATACGCACGTCTTTGACGGGTTCTGGTCTATACACCTCCGTTTGTGAGAACGCGTACAATCCTTGCATCACTTCATCATCTCCGCCGGTGTGGCCCTCTGCTTTGGTCCGTTCAAGCGCCAGTTCCATCTCCCGTTGCCTACTGACGGTCACCGCGCGTTGCTTGACCATTTTCATAGGTTGACAACCTTGACGCACTATGCGTCCCTGCCGCATCCAATTTTCCGCAGTCTTGAGGGAAATCACATACGAACGTGGATATACAGGCTCCCCTCTGAATTTTCCAAGCTCAGTGGGAGGATCGATGACTTGATCGCGCCTGAGATGACGAGCCAAAGCATACCTAAAAAGTGGAATGGAAAAAAGTGACTCCCAAGAAAAGGAGAAGGGAAAACGAATCCACGCACAAGGGATGATTCTTGAAGCCCGCGATCGTGGTTGGCATGCCTTCGGTCAACTGATGGTTGTGTAATTCATCATCCTCGAGGTCGTCCCTTTGCTGCGAACAAAAAGAAGACACGATCAGAATACGTTCATCTCCGTTCCGTCCACGGAGCTTGGATTATACATACGAGGCGATAAGGTCTGGTGATGCATTGCACGACCCTAGTCCACCATTCTTTACGTCCACCGGCGGGGCCTGCACCGACGGCCTGCACCTTCGATACCTTGGCTGTATAATCGCGAGCATAACGCGCCGTGACATCACGACCAAAACCATCCTCTTCTAGACAGATGACATATAGCATTCTGTTATCTCGCGCGACGGAGGATTTGCTTGATCCTGTGGCTTGTACATGACCTGGATCGAAGATGTGCCGTTTGTTCACAATACCGCGGATGGGATCCACGGGCAACCAGCGTGAGTCTGCACGAGAAAATACCTCTGTCCAAAAGACGGGTGGTGTAGTCATCG
>JBBPNF010000072.1:0-26137 GCA_038090755.1 Leccinum truebloodii | reverse complement strand
CATGTCCATAAGAAGAATATAAAATAGCAAAAAGTTTATTATTATCCCTGAAAAAAAAAAAAAAAAAACAGAAAATGGAAGTACTGGTGCCCTTGCCCTTGCCCGCGAACCCAAACAACGAAAGAGACAACTTGGCGGCGGTAAGCGAACCGGACATCATCTGCATGGTGTTCATGGCCGTCGTTCCCCAACCACCAAACACGTTCATACACCCGGGACCGTCCGTCATGTCGACCACATCGAGCGCGCCAGCAGCACCAGTGGCAGAAACCGCCGCCATCGTTTCCGTAGCTGTCGTCGAACTCATCACCATCGTAGCCTCAGCCTTGGTTAGCCGTCTCGCTGACATTGAGGCTCTCGGATGTCTGTTACATCTCGGACGACTCGAGTTTCTGTTCCATCTCCACCTTCTCGAACACTTCCGTCGTGACTCTCGTCTCAGTGGTCACAACCCCGGACACCAGTTGCTCGGGCGGGACCGTGTTCGCGGGCGTGTGTCCCGGTGCTGGGTCTTCTGGTTGCACGACGCCCACTTGCACGTGGGTCACATTGATGGCCAGTTCCACCGTCTCCTTCCGAACCTCCTCGATGGTCTCCGAAAAGAATGTGCTCTGAGTCTCGCCCAACGCTGCTGTGGTCGATTCAGGCTTGGCTGGCTCCGGGAATTCGGTCCGTTGTAGGGCCCACGGATCGCGTCGCATACGGGAAGGAGACGCAGCGGGGGGAACGGCCTTGGAATGCGACCCCCAGATAGAGTTGAGCTCATTAGCGAGCTGTCCTGGACTTTTGCCAACCGTCGTGTCGGCGAGGTCGATTGGTGAGATCAGCTTGTATGTGTCCTGCTTCTTTCCTTTCTTGCCCTTTTGTGGCGGAGGGGGAGCAGCAGCAGCAGTAGCAGCCATCTCTTCAGCCGCGACCCTCTCTTGCTCAGCCTATTCCCGCTCAGCCTTCTCCCTCTCAACCCTCTCCACAGCTTCTCTCTCGAACCTCTCCCGTTCGATTCGCTCGATTGGCTCCCTTTCGATCCTTTCCCTCTCGACCTTCTCGCGCTCGATTCTCTCCCTCTCGAGCCTCTCTCTCAGCCACCACCCTCTCTCTCTCAGCCCTCTCCCTCTCCATCGCCGCCCGCTCTCTGTCAGCCGCCTCCTTCGCTCGTCTGTTGATGGGCATGCAAGTGCGAGTGTGAGGTGCGCCTGCCTGGGGTGGCGGTGGTGGCGGTGGTTGTGGCTGTGACTGCGTGGCTGAGGCAACTGCACCTAAGACTGGTGATGAGATTGCGATCGAAAATGGGATATCGATTGCTGGGACGAGGATACGGATCGACTGTGGCTGACCGCGTCCATGATCACCGCATCGAGTCGACCTGAAGAAGACCCCTGACCCTGCGGAGTCTTGGCCCCGGAGCCGACAGAGTCCTGAGAGTGCGTGCGGGAGGGCGCAACTGATGCTGGACGGGACGGCCCGGACGGGGCTCGCGAAACAGAGCGAGGGGCCAAAGTCGTCTTTGGAGTAGGTATCGGGTTCATCTTCGTCGGCACGGTGACCGCTCTCACTGTACACGATGGACGTAGGGCCACTGTTGAGAAGAAGAGAAGGTCAGTACAATGGGAAACGGTGGCATCATGACGACGGAACGGGCGCTCACTACTTGGTAACGCCCTATGATGAAATGAAATGATCAATTCAAGATGCGGCATCGTCGGACAGAGTGAACACGAACATTATCGTTCCATTTGATCCGTGCCTTGAACTCTGTCAGGCCGAAAATGGATCTCGACGCTGAAGAGGATGGTTCAGTAGGTCTTGCCGTTCCGACCTGACTTGTGCTCAGCGCTGCCGCTGAGCGGCGAGAGATCTCCGCGGACAACACAGAGGATGGTGTATTCCTCTGAAAAGGGTGATGTTAGCTGTGAGAGATAGACATCATTCATCAGGATTCTCACCATGACGCTGCGGTAACACCATATCTCCACCTCAAACACGGACAGGGTGGATCCTAGGTTCGTCAGTTCGGTGCAATATTTGTGTGTGAAGACGGTCGATTCCCTCACTTCACACCCTGTGGCGGCGGACGATAATGAATAGGAGGACGGAAGAGGGGACAGAATGGAAGGCCGTACTCTTGCGAGAATGCAATCAAACGCGTCAGGAAGAAGCTTCGGCCCTGAAGGGAGCTCGCAGAGTCTCTCCTATGGAGCAACGTGTTCGGGATCGTTGGGATCAAACTCGCGCAGGTATTCCACCCATACATGAACTTTGACACTCTGGTGATCACAGTAGAAGACACGGGCTCCGTCCGCCACAGCCTTTGATCTATTATTGAGTATCGCACCCGGATCGATCAAAACTGCGGTAGCCAATGAGAGACATTCATGTTTGATTGTCAGGCTGGCTGACGGTGATCTTCATGGGTGCGAAGCGATCTTGCAGTTGGGTAAATAGCCGTGACCAGCCACACGGACTGCCAAAAATGAAGACGCGTAACTCCAAATAGTATATAGATATACCTACTTTGATCATACCCTGGGATGCCAGGACCTGCGCCTTGATCGACGTTATTGCGGCCTGGATGGACGGCTCAAACAGCTCTGCTACTTCCGTACTGGGGGTTTGTGAGCTGAGAAGCCAGAGAGGGGGGAAAGGAACCTACCCGGTAAGCTTGAGAGATCCGCCGCGTATCCCCACAGAGAGGTCCTTGTCGAGCGGGGAGATCCCCATTCTTGTCGCGGAACAATCGTTTAGTGGTGTCGTCGAATCGTTTGGTGATGTGTTCTATGGAATCGGCAGTTCCATATCTGGAGTTCTTGAGTGTTTTTCTGTCCAGGTATGCTTATGATGATGAGTAACGCTGGATAAGCCATACCTGCTAAGAACTCTCTCGCCCTCCGACTGACGAACACCGATCCTGCAAATATGCCTGTCAAGTCCGATCTAGAAAGATGGATGACGCTTCAGAGAGAGAAACGAACAATATGGCGGTGCGACTTCCTCGACGAGCGGATTCGTGCCCCGCACTGCGTAAGAGCTGATATCGAGGGTACCGCCGCCTGCATCGCCACGAGAAAGCCGTGCCTGGATGGATTCTAGGGAATGAGTGTGATTGTTTTACGACTCGCGGGAAGTTCCACAAGTTCCACTTACGGAAAGGACATCGGCTGCAAGTCCACTCTGGACGCAGGCGTGGAGACTAGCTTCGCCCTCTGTGACGAAGCGGATCCGGGCGCGACCCTCGTCTGTATCGGGAATGAGACCGCCATAATCAGCGGCACGACGCATCCTGGTCTGTTGTGCGCCCTCCCAACCGTTGGGGTGACTGAGGACGAACTTGATGGAGTGTTCGACGGCCTGCCAGAGGGCCTTGCCGTTGGCATGGGTATCGATGATGAAGCTACGAATGCAGCGGAAGAGGTATCGGAGAAAGTCGCCGAACACGTCTACGGCGGACTTGTGGCGCGGAAGGGGGCTGAGACGCATTCCGTTCCTGTTGAGCTTCATGGACTTTGGACGCATTCGCAGTTTGCAGCTGTTCGGAGAGGTCTGCGTAGGACGCGACGCGATAAGACGGGAACGCACAGTTCAGCTTTGATCCAGCCATCGTCCTCTGCCCGTGAAGCGACGGACGCGTTGTCGGCCTCCGCGCCTGCTGCCATGACTGTTCCATCTCCGTCATAGTAGAGACTCTTGCTGTTTCCCACAACGTGCTCCTGTCTAGGGAAGCTGCCCTGAGCGATGGGTTGAACTGGTTATTAGGGAGAAGGGAGACATACCGAGTGACGCCATGAATTTTGGGTATATCGCCTGGCTCGAGGATGGCGTAGGTGAAAGTTGTGCCAACGTCGAGTGTGAGTGCGCGAACAGGGCCTCAGTAGGGCTTGCACATGTCCGATGCAGGCTTCATGATGGGATGAGCATAAGAGAGCCGATCAGAGGAAGGTGAAACCAGGAAGCCTCGAGGCTTGCACTGGGCTGGCACGCAAGCTCGCCTATTTTGAAATCGATTTGGGACCTTTTTAACGGAGGAGAGGTGGTAATCGCATGCATCATTGATTATCTTGCACAGTTTTCGCGTGTTGGCGGTCTACCAGCAAACTCGAAGCAATCTGATGCGCGGAAGTCGACGGCGCTCGAGAAACTTGCGTCGCAGTCGATTCGCAGGTCCCCCAAGATCGCGCCCGCATTCCGCGTACCTCGAATCCGGGAAGAGGCTGAGGAGGACGCTTATATCGCGTATCTGGAGGCCAAGGGAAGAAGAGGAGAGGTGTGATCACGTGTGTATGGAAAGCCGGACAACCGCGCTACCACGTGCACACCCTTTTAGGCAAAATGCACAGTGGGACTTCGAACACCCCAGATGTGCCGGCACAAAAAATTAAATACATAAACCACGTGCTAAAACCTTTGGGTCAAGTGCTCAAACCTTCGGGCTTCGCGCTCGAAATCAAGAGCTCTATGTTCAATACTACGACCTTGGTACCAACGGGGACAAGAAAAAGCGATCACATTTCCAATATCATAAGCTCTCATCAACCTCTTCTTCCTCAATAGAGTCTTCATCCGATGTAAATGTATCAACCCATACAGACGGACCAGCATCAATCTCGTCCTCACCACCACTGACATCCGGCTCTTCATTCAAAAACTCGTCAAGCTGTTGCAGATGTTCCTCCTCTGATTAATATTAGCGTATGCTGTAGTTCCCATTCCATGAAAGTGTACTTACGCAAACCCATACCATTCGCAACACCACCTAAATACCCCGGTTCCTCAAAAAGATCTTGTAAGCCTTGTACGAGTGGGAGATCATCACCGGCGGTTCCTATGTCGGTTTCTCCGGCGAGAACTTCACCTACACCTTGACATTGTCGCATAAGGTCCAAAAGCTGAAGATAGATGTGCCAGATCGATGCACGCTCGACTGGTGGGCGGCCTAGCTCATCATAGCAGCAATTTATGAAATTGCCAAGAGACGCCGGAACGAGGTCGAACACGGGATTATTGGATTCGATCAAGAGGTTGCGAACATGGTCAACCGCATCCTGGCATGTTATCACCTTGAAATCAAGAGCACCATAGTCGGCTGCACACCGATGGATTAGCTCGGGAATGCCGTGTGGCAGCACCTTTGTATCGGAGTCGACAATCAACATAAATCCAAATATGAAACTGTACCAAACAATTCAAATGACACGTACCTTATTTTTGTCATGCCGTTTCCGAGTATTATTGATGCGAAAGATGTACTTGTCCAGCTCCTCCTGAAGCCAGGGAATGAACAGCCAGCGAAATACCATCCTGGTGGAGTGTAAATGAGTCCTGCACGCTACTATGACAGAGTGTTGGCTAAACTTACTTTTGTAACGTATTGTGAGTGTCGAACCAACCTTCATTGACCCCCTCATTGAGCAGCGTCTCAAAACCAGGAGCAAAACGACGACGAAACTGAGACCAGGCGATTTCGGGAACAATGTTCTTCTTTCTGCGCATCCAACGGTGTTGGACAAAGCCGGCGAGTGTAGGGTCTTGCATTTGGCGCAGCATCGTTTGTGCATTCGCGATTCCAAAGTTTTCAGACCCGGGGTCACTCTGTGTAATCATTGGAATGACTAAATAAATTAAAATAATACTTCGAGTTAGCATACAACACACAGGGAAGTGACATACGCATACGCACACCCAAGTTTCTCGACTGTTTCGAGGTAATAGGATAGAATGAGCTGAGAGCTGCTATTGTTATGCCAGATCTTCATCCACAGAATACGCCCCGAGAATGGCTCGAGACCGACATGGAGCCCCAAACCGAATCGATAGAGCCATTTGTCGTGTTGGTCAACAGCCCAGAGGTCATTGACTCCCGCAGCCCAGAACCGGCGGCGCCGGAGTCGGTTTACCTTACGCTGCCTCACCAAGTGAGGCTTGTATATCCTAAAATAGTCCTGCATAACGCTCCTAGCGTTTGGGTGAGATCAGATGTCATTCAAATTTCGAACCACTGAAGTTAATTGCATAATGATAGTACGCACCGTGATATCGACATGTTGTGTTCATGGAAAGCAAGACTTATCATCTCGCGCACACCAGAATCGGGGTACATGCCACGAAGCTGGACCATAATGGCTCGGATACTCTCAGACGTGTGCCTTTGCTGACGAGTGCGTTGTAGGCCCAGGGCGTTCCTAATTTTGACAAATGAAGTTAATCTGCAAAATGCAAGGTGAGCCTCCGAGTCCGCAATGGACACTGATGGACTAATGATTTAGACCTACCCAATTCCGTACACGGTCTGATCTATCTCTTTCTGGAGCTCAGCGACAATCTGCTTGTCGGTAAGTCGTGCTGCCCACAGCCGTCTAATGTGGGGCTCGATGAGTTCTACCGGTGCTGATGATGGCCCGATCTGCACTCAGCAAGGGTACAATGCTACAGGGTAAGTCTGGACTTACGTGTAGGTTTGTTCTGGTTGGGCTGTCTGCGTCGCTTCATGGTGAAGTATTTTTCTGCACTAGCAGGAATGGCCGTTCTGCGTCTTTGATGGGTTGAACTTGAACGTTCGAACCCCTCACTGGCACTGGCAGGACTCAGACGGACGAAGACAAAGTCCAACAAACTGCCAGCGGATCCCTACTCAACCCGCTGACCATGCCTCCCGGCTTGATGCGTTCATGGGAAGCTGCGGGCTTTACCTCATTGGTGAGCCTTCAAGTTGCTGCTTATGTGAGCTGCGGATACACGTAAGAAGTACTAAGAACACTTCATGTTCTTCAACTTCCCAACCCACTTTGCACCGTTCTCAGGCTTTCCTTTCCCCTGGGCTCAGGTAACCGTGGTGGATGCATTGCTGAAGGCCTTGTTGCCCCGGCCGCTATCTGGCCGCTATCTTGGAGCCTTCTATTGTCAGACTCACTGCGACATATGGGTCATGTATTTATGATCCCTGACCGGGTTCGCCACCACTCCTTGTTGTTTTTGCTGCTGTGGCCATGGCTGGCCCCGAGTTCATTGCAGAATTCACTGAAGACGTTGGGGAGGCAAGGACCTGTGACAAGTGCTCCGACATCCTTCAGCCTGGAGACGGCCACCTCATTCGCAGCTTCAGACCAGGGCAATCAGATCGGCTCGTATGTATTCGATGTCGGGAGTACTACAAGAACAAGCCGACTACAGTTCGAGTAGCAGGTCGACCTGATAGTAAGTACTAGCCTACGCGTCTGCAGTGATCATAATATACTGATAAATATGATCGGTTAGTTCTCCCAGATCCCACTGAGGTCGTTCGTGCAACGTTTGTGCTCCCAGATCCAAAGGTTATCCGTGCGACAGTTAGCGCAGCACAGGCGCAAGGTAAGTTCAAGTTCACCATGTTCTAGGACTGTATTCTTACTTCGATTTCGTAGCCTCAGTCAACCCCCCTCCTGTAGTTGCTATCGCCAATAGTACACCATACTTTGGTGGACGTATGCCGCCAGCATCCAGCATGCCCCCTCCGCCTATGCGCCATGCGGCTGCTGTGCCTGCATACCGGCCTTCGAGTTCACACAACCATGGGAAGCAAGGCCCAGATGTCCATGTCCCCTCAGTCTGGAGTCCCCGCCCATCCCCGTCTACTTCACTCCATCCCCGTCTTGCTGGACCTTCCATATCTTCGGCTCCCATTGGTCTGCCACATGGCTCCATTGGTTATAATGCACAGCATTTACAGTACATGGGCCAGCAGGCGCGTTGGGCTCGTGCCGCACAACAAGGAGTCCCGACTGCTGAAATCATTTCGCTCGGGATTACTGTGGTTCATGAAGGTGGTGCAAAACGGAGGCATCCTCGGAGTAACACTGTCGGGGTCAGTTGCTCGCCATTGACTCGGAACATTTATGTTTTTTTTTGTACTCATAAGCTGCATTGCAGATCTTTGATGGCGCAAAGGATGTCGATGCTCAATCATCTGCACAACAGCTGGCGGCTAGGGTACTTAATGCCATGATTCCCAAGATTAGGGCACATGAACCCCAGTTTTCATGGCGGTTCAACGAGTTCACGGTTCGCGACAAGAAATGGGTCGACTTAACATCATACCCCACTACGGAACCGTACTTTTACAATGAATGTCTCCACCCTGGCAAGGCGAAGAACTCGAGAGCGCTGGTGTTCAAAACCAATCACTTCCCTGTCTATCTCGTGATACCCGAGAAACATTGGGATGAATATGAGGTGTTCAAGTCAGCCAATGTGGCTGCAGCTGCAGCTGCATCCGAGTCCCCTCCTCGTGCTCACCATTTCAACCATGCTCCTCAGGCTTCTGCTGTTGTCGTGGCCAGTACCTCAGCTGCGGCTGCTCCTGGGAAAGCTAGTCTACCCGCATCAAGTCCCCCGCCCCCCGGCATAGGCAAACGCAATCATTGCCGTACTTCGAGTTCATCCAGTATTTCAACTCGCTCCCCACCACTGAAACATGCCAGACCCACCTTTAGTTCACCTGATCGTAATGAATTGAGGGCTGCACTGAAAGCAGGGGGAGCAATGGACTTCAATATCAGACAAGGTGAGTAGCTCGTGAATCGTTCAAATTGCCCTACTACATCTCACCACTGACGTGAATTAGCCAAGAAAACCAGGATAGAGATTGTCGACTTCCATCCAATCCCCTGGCACCCTGGACATCGAGGATCTTGTTGGGGAGAAATCTGCGTTTAAAATCGAGACGTCTGAAGTTTTCTTGGGAAACCTCCGCCGCAACCTTTCTTCGGATGCTATGCTTGGTGTGGGCGCTTTCAAGACTGCCCAGTCAGCCCAGCTGACACTGACACCCCTCCGCTCATCTGGTTTGGGTTCACTGTCCAATCATCCTACCATCCTCAAAAGGTTCTATGTCAACATATTGCAGGGTTCTTATGTGCGTCCTGGTGTTGCTGAAGAATCACAGAAACTCTATCGTGAAGCGAACGTGCTATATTGGGCCAAAGCGCTACTCAAGATGACCTACAATTATATTGATCGTTCAATAGAGGAGGCTGATGAAGACCCGCCGTTTGAAGTGCCCCGTCTCCGTTTCGTTGAGGCTGGGCTGGTGCTTGCTTATGAGCAGGCAAACCGCAATGCCGGGCCTCTCACAGGAACCAAAACCGGTACTCTCAGTGCAGTCTACCTTGCCGAGGAGGTTATTCCGACCACTGGCGGTACCGACGGATTCGTCAAATTCATCCACAACAGTGACGCGGCCCCTCGTATTTTTGTCGACCCTGTCGCTGAAGAAATTGCTGAATTCCTGTCATTTACACAGCATGTTCAGTATGCGAAGACCGGAGGACAAGTATATATATCTGACTATCAAGGTATGTCGTGCCCCGAATTTGTTTTAAGGTGGATTCCAACATGTTCATAGGCTGTCCTCCACTTCTCACCGACCCGCAAATACTCACACATCCGTGTGTCCTATTCCCCCCCTCCCATTTGATGCTGCTAACAGGGAGCTAGTGACGTTGGTGAGGGCATAGACCTATTTGGCGATGGAAATGTGGAGAAGGGTGTAGAGCTTTTTGAGAAGGAGCACGAGTGTAACAAGTATTGCGTATGGCCGGGTTTTGGTTTGGACGTCTTTGGAGGTGGATTGGATAGTGGAGTCATTTGAGGGCTGAGGGTCTCTCTTTCTTGATCATATAAGTTAGCCATTTACCACGAGGCCCCAAGTATTGAACATAGAGCTCTTGATTTCGAGCGCGAAGCCCGAAGGTTTGAGCACTTGACCCGAAGGTTTTAGCACGTGGTCTATGTATTTAATTTTTTGTGCCGGCACATCTGGGGTGTTCGAAGTCCCACTGTGCATTTTGCCTAAAAGGGTGTGCACGTGGTAGCGCGGTTGTCCGGCTTTCCATACGTGTGCCTAGAGCGTGCAAGCAAAAATCAGATTTGTTAGACTTTGCGAACACGCTTGTAATACTGGACTTTCTTCAGGATCGCAGTAATACATGCCAGATGACGAAGAGTTCTCAGACTCAAAGGAGGTTTTCAGGCCTGCGACATCTCTGAGTGCCTTGGATTTGAACCGCTTCTGGATGGATGCAAAGGCAACGTCGTTTAGAGAGTCTCTATGGTACGTCAAGATTTGTTAATGTCCTGCCGCTCGACCCATTCCCTTCTGCTGCCTCCCAGCCTGACACCGGGCCATCCCTCAAACACAGGTTCGTTCTCTTCCCCGTTCATTATCTGTTCTAACACATTGACCCTCCAGGGACCTCGATCGAGCTCTCCAACTCAAATCATCCAAACCTTCCCAAGGTTTGCACTCTCGCCCATCCACGCGCACTGTGCCCGTCAACACAGGCCCTGGACCTCGTTCCCCTCGAATACCTCTCTCGCCAACCTTCCCAAACGGATTCATCTCCAAAGAACATCCAGAGGCTGTCTTCCGGGAGCGCGGTATCCGTCCTCCTCGCAAAAATTTGAGCCAGCAAGAACGTGAGGCAGACGAACGTCTCGGCAGTGTTCCCTCTCCTTCTAGCTGCATCGATGTACACTCATGCTGGGTACGGAAGGTGACGAAAAGTTTGGAAAGATAGCTGAGAAGGAATCCCACAACGTCACCGCAGAGGTCAATAAATGGTTCAAGAAGCTCGCGGTCCGTACTCTAGGTTCCCTCGACCCCCGTGACCTTTCCCTGATTTTCACTGCAGAAAGCGGAGAAGGCACATGACGAGCGCACGAACGAGTCCAACGCTCGCATCATTAATAAATCAAAACAGTTTGTCAATCACCCAGTGTCCCTGACCATTCGGCTCAAAGGTCAAGCCTACGAGAAAAAGTCCAAGAAGACGCCGGTGAAAAACATGCTCGCTACTGTATAGCATCATCGGACCTGAAATGTCACATGAGAAATAGTCACTCCCAGACCACAACCTTACCTCCATCTTCAGCAACCATGCCACTCAACAAAACGCGTCGGTGACGTTCAGTGTAGCTGCCACCCTCTCCCGCATAGCAGACGCCGAGTTGTATGCGCCGCATATCCCCAACTATCGGCTCCCTTGGAGAATGGCGTTCCCTCTGCGAAAGCGCTTGGACTGGTTCTCTGCCCGGTGACCTACCCGTGCTGTCTGCGGAATCCTTGCCCACGCCCGCACAGGTCTCAGAGTGGGCCCAGACCGGACTTTCCACGCCAGCTCGCAGATCCCTCCCTGTTCCTCCTGTGTCTGGCCACGGCCCGGGATTTGTGGCGGCATCGCACTCGATCCACCGCACTCGCCGTTCACCACGGCAAGCCAGAATCAAGGTTCTGTCAACTCCATCACCACCCTTTTCGCTTTCCGCATTCCCCCCACCCACTTCCCTATACCACTGGCCATGAACGAGGCAGAATTGCAGCGGCAACAAGTTCAGATCCAGAGCCTCCAAGCTGTACATTCTGACCCTCCGCAGTCGCAAGTTGTACTGGCTCCGCCGGCACCTGTCTTGACGGAATCTCCCAAACATGTGGCGGTGACTGACTTGCCAGAATCGGTCCCGCTGGATTCCCGATCTTCGCATTCTCCGCAGACGTCGCAAATTCCATCACCCTCCAATCAGTTCACACTTGCCGTCGGAACGCTTTCTGGGTCTGAACCACCACAATCTCAATCCCGTTTGCCCGCACATTCGCTAGTATTGCCACGCAAAGATCACGCGCCGTTTTGCGGCTGCGACACGTGCTCGGTGTCCAAGTACAAGGCGTCGGATACGATCCCGTCCCCTCGCGACCTGCGCGCGCGCGCGCCCGAACCGCCGATTCTGTTACGGCCCGAGAAATCAAAAAAGGTGGCTTCGGCGACTGAGCATGCCTCGCGTGAACGCGGCGTTTTCGCTCGACGCCAAGAAGAACTCGAGCGCGGACAGTCTGAAGGCGGGGTTGTCGCTCCCTTCTGAGAACGGGCGGTTGCAGAAGAGGAGCTTTGAGCAGCAGCAGGGCTTGGGGACGAGTAGTCGTACGGTATTTGGTCGGTGATATATATACCTTGGATCTTCAGTTTGCTTATCATTTATTTATATCCCACGTATCATTTATACCCCACGTCTTTATAGTTCTTATTAGTGTTTTTTTACGATTCATCACGACCGTACTGACAATTATCGTTATCTTTTCATGATAAATGGATATCAAATTTAATGATATGGAGGCTGGCGAGCAAGAGCGTCCGGGTTGACCAAAGACATCGTCCGCATCGTGGAAGAAAGAAAGATATTCTACTCGAACACCAAGGACAGAATGACGCGTTCGATCATCCGTCACCGCCCTTTTTTTCCCTTCGTCGCTGTGATTCAGTATCGTGACGATGACGAAGGGCGGAGTGTCTGGTGACTCGTGAACCCAGCATCGTTCCTTATCCTCAACCAGCGCGTCGGTCGGGCTCTCTGGTTCACCACCGATACCGCCTCTGAGACACTTTGGGTGCGCTCGTTGTACATACCTGCTCCTGCGCCTTCCGCCGATCCTTCGGTACCGCGCCTGGACCTGCCCCCAACGGCGGCTGCTCTGGTTCTAGCGGAGTTAGTTGGCAAGCATGGTCGCAAACCAAACAGCGAAACCTGGAAAGTTACTTAAATGTCCCCGAGGAGCTGGAATGAAAACATATTTTTTTTTTGGCTTGAAGTAGAATGTATATTTTGTACAGGTCCAGGACTTGAGTCGGCGTATATGCTCCGAGTTGACGATATCTGAGTGAGAAGATCGGCGCCCTAACTTGAGCTTGAACGGCGTGCGCCACAAACCCTGTCGAGTGCGTCACGGCGAACGTGTAGACGTGGAGGAGGGGCAAGGTGGGATGGCGAGGACAGCCGGGCAATGACGTCGGGTATGTGACTTCCTGCATGCGTGCACATTGGGAGCAAGGGCGATAACGAGCAAAGGGCCCGGGTGTGCACACTGCATGCATGCGCGTTGTAAGGGCGAGCAAGAAGCGACGACGTGCAACGACTGTCGTGTATTCCCGGCGGAACGAGAGCATGGCAGCACGCCGTTATGGGCGATGACTCGGAGGGCGAGCTGTGCCAGGAATTTCATCGACCACCCACCGGCGGCAGGGAATATAGTAGCACCAACTTCCGTGAGTACCTGTGATGGGCCTTACCACAACTGACGTGTATTTGGAAACGGCCAACAGCCATATAGTAAGCCAGACGGAAGAAGCCTGAGATCAAACTACAATTGACAGCGGAGACAGACGAACATGGTCTCCGAGTGACCACCCCGCCGGAAGCGGATGTCGGAAGTAGATGCGGCGATCGATCGAGAGCCGGACTTCTTCCGCTTCCTTCCCTCGCCCTCACGGTGAACTACTACTGCTTCAACGCTACCTTCTACAGTTTATTCAACAATACGCTCGCGCTTAGAAATCCAGACATGGAGACAAACAACATGACAGGCGGTTTTGGAAACATCCGAGAGAAATTTGGTCGCTTCAGAATCCTCATCATCGGGCGGGCGAACGCTGGCAAGACAACTATTCTCCGCGCGATCTGTAACACTACCGAAAACCCGGAGGTCTATGATGGAGAAGGCAACAAGGTGCGTTCCCGGTGTGATACATATGGATAACTTGTTCACCAAACCGTGCGACTAGATCGATCTGACCCAGGTCGAGGGATCAACGGGGGTGAGTATCACTTGTAACATACTGCCAGAGCCGTACACGAGTAACACGACGCGCATCTTTACACGCTAGCGCGGAATGCACAAGATCGAGAATGAATTGATCTTCCGGAGCAACAATAATTTCGTTTTCCATGACTCGCGAGGCTTCGAAGCGGGTTCCGCAGATGAATTCCAACAACTGAAGGACTTCATTTCTGATCGTGCAAGCACTACATATCTCAAGAAACGGATTCATGCCATCTGGTAAGAGCTTGAACAGTCCGGAAAGTAGTCATTGACTAGTTGTTACTCTGTATAGGTACTGTATCCCGATGGATAAATTGGGTCGGGCAATCCAACGCTCCGAAGAAATGTTTTTTAATGAATGTGATACTAGAAATGGCGAGTTCATTTTTGGAAAGGTTTTGTTGAGCTCACGGATGCCATATCCAGTGCCAGTTATTGTGCTTTTCACTAAGTTTGATGCATTATTGGCTGTAGCCATCAGCAAACTGTCCAGTGATAATCCAAAGCTGCCATCTGAGGAGAAGGTGGCAAAGGCACGATTGCTTGTGGACGGAATTTTCGACAATGCTAATGTATGGGATCGTCTCTCTCAATTGAACCATCCGCCAAAATGTACTGTGCGGATTGGAGGTATGTGTTCTATTTTCAAAAGATTCCACTCATGAAATTTGCATGTGTCAAAGGGATGCACAAATCACATAAGGGATGTGACCTACTACTGGAAAATACTGCTGAAGCTTTGAATGAGGAGGCTTTGAAAATGCTATTTGTTACTGCCCAGGAAACAAACATAGCACTGTGCATTAGATATGCAGTTCAAGAGTATGTACTGAAGGTTGAATATTCTTCAAAGTCTAATGCTATGATGTAAACAAGTGTCATATCTAACATAGACAAGTTGCACCAATCTACACTTCCTGTACACAACATGGACATTTTGGATCCTACAAAACTAGCAAGATGGTTTCCACACTTTTGGGTGAGATGGTTTTCATATGAACTGGTTGATACATGAGATTTGAGTATATGCTGATCATTATCACCACACTGAGGGTATTTAGAAAGTGAGTTGTAAATGCAGCAAACATGACAAAATTCTATTGACTGAGAAAACTTCATTTTGCTTTGAAAATGACAGCCAGTAAGTTTTCCATTTGTGGAATGAGCCAGAGAGTGATGGTACTGATGATTGTCTATTCATTTTCCATTCTACTCTGGAAATGACAGATAGTGAGTTGTGCATTGTGGAATGTGGCAGATTGTGGTGATGCTGATGATGATGCCATGTCCATCCATTCTCCATTCTGCTCTGGAAATGACAGTGGGTGAGTTGTGCATTGTTGAATGTGGCAGAGAGTTGTAATGCTGATGATGCCATGTCCATTCATTCTGCATTCTGCTCTTGAAATGACAGCAAGTGAGTTGTGTACAATTTGTAGGATGTGGCAGAGAGTGGTGATGCTGATGATGTCTGACATGTCCATTCATTCTCATTCTGCTGTGGAAATGACAGCCAGTGAGTTGTGCATTGTGGAATATGGCAGACAGTGGCAATGCTGATGGTTCCATGTCCATTCATTCACCATTCTGCTTTGGAGCTGACAGTATGTGAGTTGTGCATTCTGGAATGTGGCAGGGAGTTGTGATGCTGATGATACAATATCTATTCATTCTCCATTTTGCTCTGGAAATGACAGGAAGTGAGTTGTACTCAATTTGTGGGATGTGGTAGAGAGTGGGGATGCTGACAATGCCATGTCCATTCATTCCCCATTCTGCTCTGGAAATGACAGCCAGTGAGTTGTGCATTCTTGAATGTGGCAGAGAGTTGATGCTGATGATGCCATGTCCATTCATTCTCCATTGGACCATGCAACTCTGGAAATAACAGCTAGTGAGTTGTGCATTCTGGAATGTGGCAGGGAGTTGTGATGCTGATGATACAATATCTATTCATTCTCCATTTTGCTCTGGAAATGACAGGAAGTGAGTTGTGCTCAATTTGTAGGATGTGGCAGAGAGTGGTGATGTTGACGATGCCATGTCCATTCATTATCCATGCTGCTCTGGATATAACAGGATGTGAGTCATGTATTGTGGTCCGTGGAATGTGGCAGAGAGTGGTGATGCTGATGATGCAATGTCCATCCATTCTCCATTCTGCTGTGGAAATGACAGCCAGTGAGTTGTGAATTGTGGAGTGGTGATGCTGATGATGCCATATCCATTCATTCTCCATTCTACTCTGCAAATGACAGGGAGTGAGTTGTTGATTGTGGAATGTGGCAGAGAGTGGTGATGCTGATGATGCCATGTCCATTAATCCTCCATTGTGCTCTGGAAATGACAGCAAGTGAGTTGTGTATTTTGAAATGTGGCAGAGAGTGGTGATGTTGATGATGCCATGTCCATTCATTCTCCATTATGCTCTGCAAATGACAGCTGGTAGTGAGTTGTGTATTGTGGAACTTGAATGTGGCAGAAAGTGGTGATGCTGATGATGCCATGTCCATTCATTCTCCATTCTGCTCTGCAAATGACAGCCAGTGAGTTGTGCATTGTGGAATGTAACAGTGAGTTGATGCTGATGATGCCACATCCATTCATTCTCCATCCTGCTCTGGAAATGACAGCGAGTGAGTTGTGCACAATTTGTACAATTTGGCAGAGAGTGATGATACTGATGATGCTATGTCCATTCATCGTCCATTCTGTTGTGGAAATGTCAGTTAGTGAGTTGTCCATTGTGGAATGAAGCAGAGAGTGGTGATGCTGATGATGATGATGCCATGTACAGCCAGTGAGTTGTGGAATGTGAGATGTGGTAGACAGTGGTGATGCTGATGATGCCATGTCCATTCATTCTTCATTCTGCTCTCGAAATGACAGTTAGTGAGTTGTGGATCATGGAATGTAGCAGAAAGTGGTGATGCTGATGATACCATGTCCATTCATTCTTCATTTTGCTCTGGAAATGACAGTTAGTGAGTTGTGGATTAGGGAATGTAGCAGACAGTGGCAATGCTGATTATGCCTTGTCCATTTATTCTCCATTCTTCTCTGGAAATGACAGTATGTGAGTTGTAGATTGTGGAATGTGGCAGAAAGTGGTGATACTGATCATGTCATGTCCATTTATTCTCCATTTTGCTTTGCAAATGACAGTATGTGAGTTGTGCATTGTGGAATGCAGAGAGTGGTGATGTTGATGATGCCATGTCCATTCATTCTCCATTTCACTCTGGAAATGACAGTATGTGAGTTGTGCATTCTGGAATGTGTCAGAGAGTGGTCATGCTGATGATGACATATCCATTCATTCTCCATTCAACTCTGGAAATGACAGCCAGTCAGTTGTGCATTCTGGAATGTGGCAGAGAGTGGTGATGCTGATAATGACATATCCATTCATTCTCCATTTTGCTCTGGAAATGACAGGAAGTGAGTTGTGCACAATTTGTAGGATCTTGCAGAGAGCAGCGATACTGATGGTGCCATGTCCATTCATTCTCTATTCAACTCTGGAAATGATAGCAAGTGAGTTGTGCACAATGTGTAGAATGTGGCAGAGAGCCAGTGGCAATGCTGATGATGTCATGTCCATTCATTCTGCATTCTGCTGTGGGAATGACAGTCAGTGAGTTGTGCATTATGGAATGTGGCAAAGGGCCCTGGTGATGGTGATGATGCCATGTCCATTCATTCTCCATTCTGCTCTGGCAATACCAGCCTGTGAGTTGTGCATTGTGGAATGCAGAGAGTGGTGATGTTGATAATGCCATGTCCATTTATTCTCCATTCAACTCTGGAAATAACAGCCAGTGAGTTGTGCATTCTGGAATGTGGCAAGGAGTGGTGATGCTGATGATGCCATGGCCCATATTCATTCATTCTCCATTCAACTCTGGAAATGACAGCCAGTGAGTTGTGCATTCTGGGATGTGGCAAGGAGTGGTGATGCTGATGATACCATATCCATGCATTTTGCTCTGGAAATGATAGGAAGTGAGTTGTCCTAATTTGTAGGATGTGGCAGAGAGTGGTGATGCTGATGATGCCATGTCAATTCATTCTCCACATTCTACTCTGGAAATGACAGTTAGTGAGTTGTGCATTTTGGAATGTGGCCAAGAGTGGTGATGCTAATGATGCCACATCCATTCATTCTCCATTCTGCTCTAAAAATGCCAGTTAGTGAGTTGTGCATGGTGGAATGTGGCAGAAAGTGGTGCTGATGATGGCATGTCTATTCATGCTCCATTCTGCTCTGGAAATGACAGGATGTGAGTTCTGCATTGTGGAATGCAGCAGAGAGTGATGATGATGATGATGATGATTTCATGTCCATTTATTCTCCATGCTGCTCTGGAAATGACAGTCAGTCAGTTGTGCATTCTGGAATGTGGCGAAGAGTGGTGATGCTGATGATGCCATTTCCATTCATTCTCCATTCTGCTCTCAAAATGATAGGATGTGAGTTCTGCATCATGGAATGTAGCAGAGAGTGCTGATGCTGATAACATCCATTCTACATTCTGCTCTGAAAATTATAGGATGTGAGTTTGCATTGTGGAATGTGGCAGAGAGTGGTAATGCTGACAATGCCATGTCCATTCATTCTCCATTCTGCTCTCGAGATGACAGTTTGTGAGTTTTGCATCATGAAATAATTTCAGCAGTGGTAATTTGATGTAACCACATTTGTCTTTTATCTTTAAATAACAGTGTGTGAGTTATATATTGTTTGACATTTGTTCACAAAACAATTTAACACATTCATTTATGTTGCTGTTTTCTTTCCATTTATAGAATGTATGTTGCTTACTATATTATTGATTCATTACCATTATCAATGCACATTCTTAACTTACTTTTATGCTGACTTATGCAGCTGGTAAGCTTTTTATTGTTATCAGAAAATATAATGATATTCTACCTAATCTGTATCTTCTTATGTTTCATTTATCATACAGACTGTGAGTTTTTTGTTTATCAGAAAATTTATAATGACATTCAAACTGTTCATTTTTGAATGGTTATAGGAGGTATATTTTGTCAAGCATCATTATACTAATGACCAATAACTTGAATTCATCATAGATGGTAGGCAGTATATTGTTTATTTGAATTGCACCTGTTTATTTACTAACCATTCAATCATTTCAAGACTGTAAGTTGTTGTATATTCTTTTGGCAGCATACATTATACTCATTTTATAAATATGGTGCTTCAAACATTACTTTATTTCTTGCAGGATGTAAGTTCTTCACTGTTGTTGTAATCCAATATTGTTATTTGATTATAAATCAAATAACATTATTTTATATCAATTCTAGTCTGTGAGTGTTTAATGTTTTGTTTCAAAATTGACTATAATGTTTTTTTTTAAATTATAGAAGGTGGATTTATTTTCATTGTTTTCTGGTTTTTGTTCATTTTCACTTCACTGTGTTGCTATTAGATTGTTCATAACCAAAGAGTATGTGAATTAATTGTATTGTCTTTTGGTTCTAATGTTTTGTTATTCAGTCCTATATTGATATCAAGCAATCTTCAATTCTGAAGCCTCATAGTATGGTAAATTCCTCATCATTTTCTTTTTGTATCAACATCAAATTGACAATCATAGAGGAATCTGGGTACATGGCAGATAATCCTTCTAACTAGTTTTGGTATGTTCCTTTTTTCTCTTCCATATTATTTTAAGCAACATTATACAACAACATGTATTATAATTTAGATATACTGCTTATCCTGGAGCATTCTTTCCATCTGTTCCATCAGAAGGATTCTCAACCACTGCTATCTGCTGCTCAAAAGTACAGGACATCAAACATACCCCACAAAATGAAATTAGCTATGCAGGGAATTTTTGATCAGTATGGCAATGCATCCAAAGAAGAAAAGGTGGAGATGATCATGAATGTCATTCTTCAGAATCAGATCAGTATGTTCCACATATTTTGTTTTTTCATTTAATAACTCTCCACTCTCAGAAACTTAATGAACTCCTTATCCAGTAGTCAGAACATCAAGTTGTTTTGAAGAAATATAGATGCCAAAAAGGCACTGAATCACTACATAAGCTTTAAAGCACCAATCATCAGTCATGTTGCATGCATGTATATTGGTTCACAAATGGAATTTTGTACATATGGAGACATGAAACTGGCAACCTCTTGCCTAGACTCACCATGAGTAGTCCACATTCCATCCCAATTTACATATCCAGAAGAAGCATAGACAGTAGCAAAAAGATCATGATCATCCCTGGTCGCATAGTGCGCTCCAAGTGTATAGACTGTTGATGGCCATGCAAGTGCAAGTGCAAGTGTATGTGCACCTGGGCCTGGGGTGGTTGTGGCAGTGGTTGTGGCTGCAGTGGCCAAGGTGACCAGTGCACTTGAGACTGGTGATGAGATTGCGATCGAGAATGGGATATTGATTGCTGGAACAAGGATACAGGATCATCAACTGTGGCTGACCGCCTCCATGAACACTGCATCGAGTCAACCTGAAGAAGACCCCTGACCCTGCGGAGTTTTGGCCCTGGAGCCGACAGAGTCCTAAGAGTGCATGCAGGAGGGTGCAACTGATGCTGGACAGGACGGGGCTCACAACACGGAGCAAGAGGGGCCAAAGTCATCTTCAGAGTAGGTATCAAGTTCATCTTCATCGGCACAGTGACTGCTCTCACTGTACATGATGGACACAGGGCCACTGTTGAGAAGGAGAGTGTCAGTACAATGGGAAATGGTGGCATGGCGACAGAACGGGCGGTCACTACTTGGTCACACCCTCTGATGAAATGAAATAATCAATTAAAAATGCAGCATTGTCAGACAGAGTGAACACGAACATTATTGTTCCATTTGATCCATGCCTTGAACTCTGTCAGGCAGAAATGGATCTCAACGCTGAAGACAATTTTCCAGTAGATCTTGCTGTTCCGACCTGACTTGGGCTCGGCGCTGCTGCTGAGCGGCGAGAGATCCGCGGACAACAGAGAGGGTAGAATATTCCTCTGAAAAAGGTGACATTAGCTGTGAGAGACAGACGTCATTCATCAAGATTCTCACCATGACGCCGCGATAACACCATATCTCCACTTCAAACACAGGAAGGGTGGATAGGTTCGTCAGTTCAGTCAACTTCAGTGCAATATTTGCGTGTGAAGACGGTCAATTCCTTCACTTTCACACCCTGTGGCAGCGGACGATAATGAATAGGAGGACGGAAGAGGGGACGGAATGGAAGGCTGTACTCTTGCGAGAATGTAATCAAACGCGTCAGGAAGAAGCTTCGGCCCTGAAGGGAGCTCGCAGAGTCTCTCATTTCGAGCAACGTGTTCGGGATCGTTGGGATCAAACTCGCGCAATTCCACGCCATACATGAACTTTGACTGGTGATCACAGTAGAAGCCAAGGGCTCCGTCCGCCGCAGCCTTTGATCTAAAACAGGACATTATTGAGTATCGCACCCGGATCGATCAACACTGCGGTAGCCAATGAGAGACATTCATGTTTGATTGTCATGCCGGCTGACGGTGATCTTCATGGGTGCGAAGCGATCTTGGAGTTGGGTAAATAGCCATGGGCTTGCAGCGAATCCTCCCAACAGCCACATGGACTGCCGACGCATCCTGGTCTGTTGTGCGCCTCCCAGTCGTTGGGGTGACTGAGGACTGGAGTGTTCGTCGTCCTGCCAGAGGGCCTTGCTGTCGGCATGGGTATCGATGATGAAGCTACGAGTGCAGCAGAAGAGGTATCGGAAAATCGCCGAACACGTCTGCGGCGGACTTGTGGCGTGAAAGGGGGCCGAGGCGCATTCCCGACCGTTCATGTTGAGTTTCATGGACTTTGGACGCATACGCAGTTTGAACCTGTCCGGAGAGGTCGGCGTAGGACGCGACGCGATAAGACGGGAACGCACAGTTCAGCGCTCAGCTTTGATCCAGCCATTGTCCTCTGCCTGTGAAGCGACGGACGCGTTGTTGGCTTCCGCACCTGCTGCCATGACTGTTCCATCTCCGTCATAGTAGAGACTCTTGCTGTTTCCCACAACGTGCTCCTGTCCAGGGAAGCTGCCCTGAGCAATGGGTTGAACTGGTTATTAGGGAGAAGGGAGACATACCGAGTGACGCCATGAATTTTGGGTATATCACCTGGCTCGAGGATGGCGTAGGACACGCCGCTGACAGTTGTGCCAACGTCGAGTGTGATAACAAGTGCGCACACAGGGCCTGAGTAGGGCTTGCGCATGTCCGATGTAGGCTTCCTGATGGGATGAGCATAAGTCTTAGACCCGATCAGAGGAAGACGAAACGAGGAAGCCTCGAGGCTTGCACTGGGCCACGCAAGCTCGCCTATTTTGAGATCGATTTGTAACGGAGGAGAGGTGTTAATCGCATGCATCATTGATTATCTCGCACAGTTTTTGCGTGCTACCAGCGAACTCGAAGCAATCTGATGCGCGGAAGTCGACGGCGCTCGAGAAACTTGCGTCGCAGTCGATTCGAAGGTCCCCCAAGATCGCGCCCGCATCCCGCGTACCTCGAACCCGGGAAGAGGCAGAGGAGGACGCTTATATCGTCGTCGACAGGAAGAAGAGGATGGACTGGAAAAACATCAGTTCAAGGCCCAGGTTCTCGATCTTAGTCGCCTTGGCAAATATCTCCTTGACCGACCCCCGATTGCGCGACGTTTGCTCGTCGGCGGAGTCCGTCAGCGCGGGCGACGAGGTCTGACTCGCTACGAATATGTTTACGAACAGTCTCTCCAAAAAGATCCGAGATTGTGGCTTGAGAACGGTGCAGTCGACGGGCTGTATGCGCGTGCATGGGTATCAAGGCGTCGGGAACAAGCGGACTCAAACCTCACCTTCAAAATCGTGATGGCGCAACAGTCCTTGGCGATCCACCACCCATATGCCTTGGCGACGTTCTTCATACGCGACGACGACATAGTCTTGAGCTCGAACCGCCCGTCGTCCCCGTCCTTGACCTCTGCGCCTCCCACACTCGTCTCGCCCAGGTCCCGAAGAATGTTTCATAGGCAGAACTGGAGCGTGATCCTATACGCGTGCGACCGCTGACAGAGGTGCTTGCAGACGAGGGCATAGTACGGGGGTTGTACGACTTTTCCTAGAAAATGCGGCGAGGACGTGAGTCATACATGCGAACGAGATGGAGGATAGAGACGCACGTTACCACAACAGTGAAGAATGACACGGACGGTCTCGCGTTGTTGCACCTCAGACAGGTTGAGCTGTGCCAATCGATCGCAGGCGTCCAGATAGTCCTGAGGGAATTCAAAACGTAAGAACAAAGTCGAGCACCCAGCATAGGGCAAACGGTACTACATACGTCGCTGCTCATCAAGATGACAAAGATGTTCCGCCTGTTCCGAGTCATGCCCTGCTTCCGAGCGAGCTCCACGAGCGCCGTGTTGCCGACGTCTTCTGTCTCTGCTGCATCCCCAGCCTTGTTCGGCTTCGTGGATACATTACGCTGCTGCTGGTCGACCAGAGGGTCACCTCCCCACGCGGCGCCGACGAGCCACAATAATTGACGAAAGAGTCGACGGCATGGACACCATGTACCTCTGCGAGACCGGTGACAGTCTTGTTCAATAGCTCAACTCTCTCTGATAGAACACCTTTTCGCGGGTATCTACCACAAAGCTAAAGAGACTGACGGCTGCGGAAGTAGGGCCGAGTGCGCTGACTGTTTCGGTCACCCAAGTGACAGCGTCCGTCGCTTGAAGTTCGTCTGTGCTCACGCCTCTAACCGGTTCAGCGGCCAGCTGAAACTTGATTGTGATCCCAGATGGGTCGCGCCCATGAGTATCTTTGAAGAGAATCGCATGATTCGCGTCAGTGAAACATGTCGAATGCAACAGGTTCGTACCGCCGTCATGCAGTTTTTCCTTTGCTCCGCCGATACGGTGTCGGTGAGTGTACCCAATAGTTTACCTTTTTGGATCCGATGCTTCTAGTAAACTTGTCGAATGATCATTCTCGTCACTGACGATACTTGGTTCACGACCGTAGGTCATAAATATGTACCCACATAACAGTTGTTCGTCCCAAGAGATTTGATTCTCTTTCTTTTTTTTCTATTTTCGTTACATGCAACGCATCGCCGACGGATATGTTGACCTGGTACCGCCTTGCAACTAGGAGCTTGCACCGCGCTCGAGTACGGGGATTGATGCCTGAAAAGCAAGTAGCTTAGTACGCAACATATGTTGCACTGTAAACTCACCCTTGACAGTAGCCTCAAGACCACGTTTAGATTATGTTCCTACGGAGATTGTGTCCCAAGGTAAAGAAATACTTGCGTGGTTGGATTCACTTGAGATTGATTGGGCGTGTCCATGCCTCTATGAGAGAATGGATGATGGTGGTTCAAAGCGGTCCAGGACTTCAACGTGTCCATCATGATGCAGTGGCTTCGCCGGTTGCTACGGGAGAATCCTCATGGCACGGGAGACTCAACCAGCGATGGATATGCGAGGGTCTCAGGAAACCTGTTCAGTGACCGACCAACAATGTTATTCGTCCTAAGGAGGCAGTTCTTTTTGGCAAGTGGTAGTAGGAAGGTATAGTTGTCGGCAACTGCCGGTCCGGCCTAGGCCTGGATATCCATCTCTGAGGCTCTGACATGCCAGCGACGCAGAGGTCCAGCTCGCTCATCTCAGATCGCCTCCACTCCCGCTCGCCCGCACAAAGACAGCCGCAGAACAAGGCCAAGGGAAAGGGAAGAGCTAACAACGCGACTCAAGAGCCGCCCAAGAGCCAACTCGTCCGCTCGCTCGAAGTCCGCCTCGCCGGCGCACGCGAACTCACCGGCCGCCCCCAGAAAGATCTAAAAGGGGGATGTTTCTGCCAATGTATGTTACCGTTTCATACACTACTACACCTTGCCCACTGCCCACTCCCTCGTCCGCTGCAGCGCGCACACACGCCCTCTCCCCCGACGTCCCGATCTGCCAACACTGCGGTCTGATCCTATGCATGCTCAACCCAGCACACTGTGCATGCCCTCATTGCTCTGAACCACTGCGCGACTCCCGTGCGCGCGCAGCGCTAGTGGAGAAATTGGAGGCCGAGTTGGCGGCACAACTCGCGAAGGAGGAGGAGGAGCGGCAGGAAGCGATTGAGGAGGCGCGTGCGGCCGAGGGGGCGTTTCCGACGTTGCAGGGGTCACGCCCACAGACGACGCAGTCGAGCAGGTCGAGCACGCCTCAGCCTTCGACTCGTACCCAGGCCCCGCATTCCGCTGCGACGCGTACTGTGCTCTCACTGAATTCGACGACGGGGAAGGTAAAGGTGTCGTCGTTTAGTACGCCCACGGTGGCGATATCTCGATCGGCGTCAAGAGGGGAGGATAGAGAGGAGGAAGGACGGGTGCCAGGGCCACCGGGGGAAGTGAGTTATGTGAAGGATCCGTTGGATCCGATGCGTCCGTGGAGGAACGTCCGGGCTGGGGACCTGAGATATGTTCCGCTGCCCGGAGAGAAGACCGGGGAAGCTAGTAAGCGAGGGCGGAAAAGAAGGGGGCAGAACAAGGGACTGCTGGCGGTGGACAACGTCATCGTTGATTGATGTAACACCGTACCCTGCTTGACGTCTCCACTGACTATACACGTCCCGAAGCGTTTCTGTCGGATAAGTGCTCGAGTCCTGAGCTCAGGCTGCATATGTTAGTGGAAAGATTCGCGAACTTTGTTTTCGTACGATCAAGGGCTGAACTACCTTATGTGAATTAGGTCGCCGTGATCAACATGCACGCTGTAACTTCATCTCACTGATATGGTCTATGGTCTAGTAACGTGCGTACGACCATTATATGTATTTATATCACATCACCCGCGAGGGGCGGAAAGAGGGATCATCATCGCCGGATTCCGAGACCAGCCGCTGTACTTCCAGGTCGCGTGGTTTTCCAACCAAACCATCCAACGAGGACGTTTTTTGCGAATATCTCCCCGAAACCCAGCATGACGCCGTTAATGAACGGAAGGAACAAGTTGATAGCAAGTGAGGACAGTACGAGCGATAGTCGTGTCCGTGGAGCAATCCTGTTATCCATGATGGAGGGGATGGTGGAGGGGGGTGGTCCCTGCTCTACTTTGGGACCTGGATGAGTTCCTGCTGGTACAAGGTCCGATGTATGGGGGAGCAGGGTATGATGGTGGACAGGGGACTGGGGTAGGGAAGCATCAGGGAAGGACATGGAGGGGTACGACGACGTAGGCGAGGCTGAGATGTGTTCCCACGGCTGAGTCGGCGAGCCATTCTCCGTCCTACCGTGCGGCAGTTCGGGTTCAGAGCATTGGCTTTCCTCAGGCTGCATATCTGATTGCGACAACTGCGACTGAGACCCGGATAGGGAGACGACGGACGAGGCGAGGGACTGGGATCGGGATTGAGCGACAACTTCGCTCGCAGCGGCGGTGGAAGCGGTGATATGGTCGCCGAGGTGATCCCACGATTCCGGTGGTTGGCCGCGGGCGCTA
>JBBPNF010000071.1:0-21614 GCA_038090755.1 Leccinum truebloodii | reverse complement strand
ATATGGCTTGTGGATATGGTAGATCATTCTTTGACCATGTGATAGTGTGTGATAAAATATGGCTTGTGGATATGGTAGATCATTCTTTAACCATGTGATGGTGTGTGATAAAATATGGCTTGTGGATATGGTAGATCATTCTTTAACCATGTGATGGTGTGTGATAAAATATGGCTTGTGGATATCATAGGTCATTCTTTCACCATGTGATGATAGCTGACAATACCTAGCTTATATATGTAATAGATCATTCTTTAACCATGTGATGGCATGTTATAAAATATGGCATGTGGATATGGTAGATCATTCATCAGCCTTCTGTATATATCTGTATCATTTATCTGTGATGTGGTAATAATTGACAAGGCTTATATTCCTTATGGCATGTATCATTTGTCATCCAATTTATAACAGTTGATAAAAGTGTTGATTGATGATCTCACAGATAATATCTGAATGTGTGACATTGTTGATATATGCTGTCAACACTCCCAGAAATTATATAGTGCTATCTATATGTATATCATTATGATATATTTTATAGGGTTTTGCATAATAGTTCAAGCCATTCAAAGGATTATCATTTCAATGAAAATTTCCTGATGCGATCCAACTCAATCTTTTAGATGACGTAGGTTCGGTTGTATTTATCCCGGGCGAGAAGGAGTTCGTGAGCGGTGGCGACGAAGGGATGTTTCGACGACGGCACACGACGGGCCGGTGGCTGCGGTAAACGAAAATCGCAACTGAATCGATTCAAGTTGACGTGGTCTGTGTCAGGTCTTTTCCCACGGGCGAACCTTTGGCATCTTTCATGGTCCAAGACGGTAAGTGTTGTAGTAGTCAAAGTACAGTGAGGCATGCGGAGAGAATGTGCGTACTTGGTATTTTTCGGGACCGTCGTCGTCGTCGTCCACCTCGTCCGCTTGCTTGCGTTTCGACATGATGATGGACGATCGGAGATTCGGAGTGGCCACCGATCCCGTATGATCTTACCTCATCACAGCTGGCAGTTCGCATTCGTAGCCACGCTCTGCTTACATAAGGCGCTGGTCTGCGTTGTCACTACTACTTATATCCCCACGTCTTTACTCGTACACGATGGCCACGACGGCAAGGACGACAAACACCACCACCACCGTCGTGAAAAGGAAAGGGAAAAGGATGACGCGCCTGTAAGAAAGTTCCGTGGCATACCAAAGGACGTCCAGGTCTGTAAAGTCCTTTGGAAACAAGTCGTCGAACTTATCAAGGTGCGTATGACGAGATTTACACGAATTGGTGACGTTCTGACAATGTGGTTGTAGGCTTGACCAGACTTGTCAATACAAGATATCACGCGCACGGCTCTCTTGGTCTCGCTCTCCCTCAGTTGTTACCCAGACTCGAATATGTAGATCACGGAGTATTCTGACAGGTACGTTTTATTCTATAGATATATGTGTGTCTACTCCTGACGCCGCAAACAGCTGCGAATCTCGCAGCGCTGCTCGTCATCCCGCGCTGCGTCCCGCTCCTAACACAACAACTTTTTTCCACGCGCCGTTCGATCACACACCGTCGTCTCGAGTGTGCTCAAGAACGAACCTGATTGCGAAACATCGCTTACTCCCCGTGCTCGCGCAAGACAAGCCTTGGTTCGATTCGGCAGCGCATTCCCCTGCGGTGCTCTCCAAGCGCCTCGTCAAGGACGGCGATGACGCGCGGACCATCTTAGCAGTCTCCATAGACCAATTCGCTGTCGTTGTGACCATGATGGGCGTTGGCCTTCTTTGGGCTATGGCGTGGGGTTGGCAACTGACGCTCGTTGGCATCGCCATCGGCCCTGTTTTCGTCGGTACTATGGCCCTCCAAGCGGGACTGGTTGAGAGATGCGAGATTAGGAACAAACGAGCTTGCGAGGGTGTATTACGAGGTATGTATATAGTCCCTAATCCAGGTCTCCTAACTCAATCTGCTTTTCATCGTTGTAGACGATCCTCAATATGTCAAAGCATCCGTGCCATGTCTCTGGAGCCAGTTCTTCGATCCCAGTCCGACAAGGCGATCTCTGTCTATCTTTCTACTGGTGTCCTACCTCGCAGAGGCGCTCTTGTTCTATAGCGGCGTGGTGCTCATTGCCAATGGCACCTACACGTATCTCCGGATGGTCCAAGTACTCAACCTCGTCGTCTTCACGGTCACGATCGGCAGTCAAATCATGGCGTTCACTCAACAGATTTCCAAGAGCGTCCAAGCTACCACAGATCTTCTGCAGTTTGTAAAGCTTCCCACCAACGGGACTCGGACGAGCAAGTCTCAAGGTGTGTTCCGACCACCGATCTCTGGCGACCTCGTGCTACGGGACGTATCCTTCTGCTACCCAGCACAGCCCGATACGGCAGTGTTGAAAAAAATTCTCGATGAAAATATCTGAGGGGAGTGTGTCGCACTCGTTGAGGCCTCCGGATGTGGCAAATCGACGGTGGCTGCTCTACTAAAAAGGCTGTACGAACCCACCGAAGGCACGATCTCTGTTGGGCTGAACGAGCTCCGATGGACAGGCGTCCACCATATCCGCAACCACGTCGCGGTCGTGAACCAGACTCTGAACCTGTTCGACGTACCATGCGGGAGAACATCGCTTATGGACATCTCGATGAAGTCGCTGACGAGGACATCGTGCGCGCCGCTCACGCCGCCAACGTACACGAGTTCGTGATGTCGCTCCCGCAAGGATACGACACCCTCGGGGGCAAGAATGCCGCGCTCATTTCTGGCAGACAGTATCAGGCAACTGCTTGGCGACGAACGAACTGCATGACTACGCAGTGTAGTACTACTCAACTTCATTTGGATAGATATTTAAGTACATAGCACGCGAACATGGATTGGAATAATCACGTCGTTTTACCCATTGGCTCTTTTCGTGGTCTGAACAGGCGAGATAATATACCCATGCGAGTAATACCGAGCCAGCTCGCTGTTGGATGCAGCATCGACCTCATAGCATGAAACACCTCGCTTTGAAGAGATTCTAGAGGGTGACTTCAATCACGGCACAAACGTTGCCTCCCCTGAAGGAGTGGTCACTGCCGCTATCATCCAGTCCTTTCTTAATAAACATTTTACTGCTAACACACCAAGTCACCGTAGTGAGTATGATGGGGGTTTCACACCTTCAGTCTTCTATCTGACCTCCGGAAATATTAGCAAAGCCACAGACGCTATCCAACCTGGAGATTGACTAGACACCGACATCGAACATGGAAGCCAATCAAGTTCAGAAACCCGATCACGGGAAGGTTAACCACGGGGAAGGCAAAAGACTAGGTGATGAGTCCGTTTGAGTCCAGATGATCTAAGAACTGACCTCCAGGAGTGTCGGTACAGCCCACCCGCCTTTCCGAAGGGGGGAATGCCGGAACGTCCTTAGTTTCGGGGACTTTCACGGAAAGAGCCGGTTCCGACGGCGTGTAACTGAAACGAGAAGTCTTGGTCGTGTTCCTCACCCTCACCTTCTCCCTAGCTCACGCAACAACCCACAGGACGATACATCTAGGTGTCGCCCAGCCAATACTTTGACGACCGGATGACGCGTCGACCGGTGAGCTCACATCAGCGTCCTCACCCTCTTCACCCATGCTTCGCAGGACCTCACGTCGCCCTAGCCCTACTGGAAACGTGTAAAACAACTGCGTATTCCGACTGCTCTGAAGGATGTCCCAGACCAAGTTCTCACCCTTCTTGCTCTACCAACGTATCCACCTCCCAGTAATCACATAATTCCTTCCAGCTCCATCGCGCCTGTGCGTACCGTTTGGCCATGTTTAAAGTCTTCTTAGGCATTGTAATACCCACACCCTGTGAGAGGAAGTCGCCACGTCTCAAAGTAGAAGCACGAGGGGCTACAGTTCCGTGCATATCTCCCCCTCGGAACCACCTGATCCGAACTCAATCAAACTGGAGAGACGCACGGCTTCAGATGGCTGGACTCACCATACGCAATTTTCGACCGTGTTCAGTACTTTTCCCCAGTGAGAGAATGCGAAGTTGAATTCATCCTCCATGCAACCTTGTTTGAACAACTGATAAGAAACTGTCCACGTGTCATCCCGGTCGAGATGCTGGGGGGCGATATAATTCCAGCAGTGATAAGCAGTGATCCCGTAGTGACCCATAGCGCAGGCCTCCTTCCCAAGCTTCTTCATTTCCTTGACTACTGATGGAGCATGGGGCTCGATCTTCGCCAAAATACACTCCATGTCCTACAGAAGGGACGGTCAGGATTTAAGAAATATCGATGAGTGACCAACCATCGCATAACCAAACAACGTGTGAATGTCCGCTCGACCCAGAACGAAGCTCCCGCGATAAGGTCCATAGCCATCCCCGGGGCGTCCTCCGGAAGGCTGGCGGAAGCCCACGGGATGCATTCCGCCTGTGGTATTATACTGGGAAAACTCGGCAAAAACTTTCCCTCGCTTTAATTTGGTCGTCAAGCTTTTGATCTTGGTCTGATTGACGGCCAATCGCTGAATTTCGGCATCATCTAGCAGGTGGAATACCACCCCTGCAACCTGTTACGTGAGTTAGTCGTCTTCCGATTTGTTCTTAAGGCGTAATGAGACCCAACCTCTTCCCCGGTGTCGTCCTGCAGCAAATGAACGACCAATCGTCCGCACCGATCATATATTTCGGGATCAAAACTGATGGATCCGAAATTGAGATCGTTCAAAGGCTGACATTTTTCCGCGAAAGCTCCCTGGAGAGGTGGAGATCAGTTCGGTACAGAAAATTGGGTGAAGGCAGTACCAGAGCAGGGTCCTCTTCGGGAATGATCAAGTTTTTCTCCAATGTATAGAGTCCAGTCTTGCTAACTCGAAGGTACTGGACACATTTCTTTGAGTCCTCGAAGTCTTTACAAATACTACAGGAACCCGAAGGAACCCGATTCCGGTTCTTCTTCCGATGGGCCGCGGTTTTCCACTCTTTCCGGAAGTCACGTAAGGTTTTGCTCAAAGATAATATATCCTTGAGCTCCGGTGAAAGATTCCATTCGTTCCAAGACTGTTCAGTCAGTTTGCCTAAGGATTGATACATCTTTTCTGCATCTTTGGCATCAAACTAAATTAAAGTTCAGAATAAACCTAGTCAACCGAATGCAAGAGTTTTCAAAAAGGAGGATACCTTTATCCCTATTCTAGAAAAAGAATGAGACATCCAGTCCCAATATGCTTCCATAAAATTCTGTAGTGAAGATAGGAAGAATATGGAGTAGGGCTTGATGGTCATGGGAACCATATCCTCGTGTGATATCAGGAAGAGAAATGTCTCGGCCGGAAATAGTGACAAGCCCTGGGATTCTGATTTTATGAGGCTCCTTTCGGTCTCAATGGACTCGAAGTCCTTGAGGGAAAATCCATGCGTTAACTTAACCAGACATAGAAGGAGCGATTCTCTCCACTGGTATTTCCTGAAGCTCTCTTTCAGAAATTCGGATTGTCTTGTGATGGACATTGAGGGATCTGCTACTGAAAGAATGATCTGGGCCAGATCAGAACTCTATTTGGAAATGAAGTTCAGCGCAAACTAAAAGTGAAGGGTCCG
Organism: Leccinum truebloodii; assembly: GCA_038090755.1. NCBI lineage: Eukaryota > Fungi > Basidiomycota > Agaricomycetes > Boletales > Boletaceae > Leccinum > Leccinum truebloodii. The sequence continues at coordinate 16,025 of JBBPNF010000071.1, read as the reverse complement.
AACGAGGTTCGACTCACCGGACTCGAATGTTTCATCTTGGTCGGTTTCTTGCAGGCATCCCTCATCTGACGAAGGACACGAATGGCAGCTGCCTCTGTTTCCTGAGCCGGTTGGATCCGATGTTTAGAATATTCACATCCGATAACCACGACATACCGGGCATGGATTACTTCGAAAAAACAAGTTCAACTGACTGGTCCACTCCACCAGGCGGGATTCCCAACTAGAAAGTTGTTCTTGCGCTGTTTCCCCATCGTCGACGTCGTTTTCATCACCCACGACCAATGGGGTTTTTCTTGCGGTTCGCTGCGATGAGGAAGAAGTATCATTTGGTAAATAGTGGGACAGAATAAAGAAGGAATATAACACAAACCCCAAGTTCTACATGAAGTTGTAGACTGTGTGCTTCGGCTGGATGCCTTCTTTTGTGTGGATCCAACATCTCGGAATAGAGTTTATTGGAAACGACCAGGGCCAAGTCATGAACGTCGGATTTGGGGACCGCGACCCCAATATTTTCGAGATACTTCAGAGCCAAGTTCCACTGGAGCCGGCTTCAACTGGGCATATCTCAGATTGAAGGAATATCAATCCCTTACCACTTTCTCGTCGCCCCAAAAAAGCTCCGTAACGTGATCCTCCCACTCTTTTAGGTCATCGGGGGTGTTGATTGGAAAGAGAGTACGCTGGAGGATTGCGGTATACCAAGGAGAAAAGGAGGCCCAGTCAAATGCCTCGTATGCTGACATTTTTTTAACGCAACTCTCGTATGTGACCGGTTTGAAAGAATTGACTCAGCTCCGCCCGGAGGCGCGGGAAACGCCAGCCCTCCCGAACGCTTCCGGTTCGTCTATCTATATCAAGGCTCAGAGCCCAACACATTAGTGACAGAATACCACAGCCCTACGGGCATTCCTGGACCCTGGAGACTCAGTACTCAGTACTCCAAGCTTAAGGGTAGATCGTAGTGGTGCACTCATCTGAGATTCAGAAGCTACAAAAGCCTTGCTTCGTTGCATGGTCATTTATTTAAAAGAGTCCGATCCTCAAACCAGATCAGTCAACGTATGTTTTGATTTTGGTTTGTACGCAATGGAAGTAATAAACGAGCATGATGCCATGACGTATTCTGGTATGTTCAACTGTGCCATCTGCTGCTCGGATGTAGCAGCAGCACTAGCATCGGTATCAGTAGCGTCTCCATCTCTTGTACACATCGTGAGCAGCCACCACTACACCCAGCCCATGCATGCATGAGGTACCAGCCCCCCACAAGATCCTGATAAGTCAACGGTTACTGTCCCGCACCCGCACTGTGGGTACGCCCAAAAGATCACGAACGCTGCGTACAGGAGTGACTGTAGTCGGCATACGAGGAAGTAGCATTCCGCAAGGGTAATAAGGGTAACCCGCGTGGGCTTACCCGCGGCCATAAGTACCATACCCGTGAGGTGCGTTCCACCCTGAGTGCACGATCGGCGTGTCGTCACGATGCCCAATATCATCCATTTGCGCAGCTTCATCGTTCTCAGGGTGCGCAGTAGCAAATCGACTCCTGTGCAATCACTCCTATACTGCTGAGTCAACAGAGGGGTTTGAGGACTCAAATTATCCTTTTCACGGTGCTTAAAAAAGACTCAGATAGCACAATACAGAAAGGACAGTGAAGCGCAGTGAACCCATCTTCGCAGATGCCTCGAAGCACACGTCCATCCTCCGGCTCGATATCAGCAGATTTCGCGGGTAGTGGGATCGCGAACACAGCTCAACTTCTACAACGTCTCCGATCTCATGCATGAGGTTTGGAATGCGTGTGGTTGACCCTTCGTCGTTCAAGTGACGGATAGGCAGAAAGTGGCCAAGGCACCAGCGATCTTTCAGTGAAGGGAGCAAGCGTGGGCATCTGCGACCTTGTAAATCAGCTTAGATTGAACTGGCGCGGTCTTCAAACACCAGTGTCAGTGATAGGGATTTAAAATACCAAGTATTTCAGAGAAACTTACCTTGCGGAGGATCTTTGGCAAGCGATCACAGGGCGCAATCTATGATCCCAAGTTGAAAGCCGTTTGTTGTGCTCCACAGGTTGTCTTGCAATTTCCACTAGCGAGAACACCACACCGGATAGCAGCGTGGGTGCTGGCAGCAGATCCATCAGAATATCATGAGCACTCTAGTAGTGACGTTGTGCAAAGGAATGAACGTACCCGTTCCAATCTATGTATGCGAGTTGTGACAGTCGAGCACGAGTGGATGTCAGGAGCGACCAGGGGTTTGTATACAAGGGGGGGTTGTCCGCTACTTCGACACGTTCGATGGGTGTTTCGGTCGGTGAAGATAGATGTGGTTGAAGTTGACGTCGAATCGGCCCCGTATTGAAGGATGGCTTGGGCTTTGGGAAAGACCTCTGGGCCAGAGATGGGTAGCGAAGGTGTCGGGAGCATAGAATAAGTAGGACATGGTGATGGTGTGGGACAGACGAGGATACCAGGGATGATTTACAATTTGATGCCGAGGAGAAGGGTCTGATAGCAAAAAATTGACATCAGTCCTCACGTTCTTCATTTTCCGCGGACGTAGAATTCTCAAACCGTGAACGAGTAATTTGATCCAGTTCTGATATTCTTCTCAACTCTGCTCGGAAACCTTCCTGAATGCGAGTCAGAACTCTTTGCGGATAGAAAGGACGTAGTATTCCTACTCGACTCACACCGCGGGCATTGGCGTGTAAAAAGATTGCTGATTTGAGGTACCGTTGCGCCACCGACGAAAAGTTTGACTAGGGTCTTGGATACCTTCCGAAAGCCGGAGTCCGATGTCTGACACAACCGACAGTTTCTCGTTACAAGGGTGCCTAGTAACAAAACGATCAGCATCGAAGGAATCTCTAGATTATAAACCAACCGAGGTTCAACAATGTCAAACAACATCGGATCTGTCGATCGATCCCAGACTTCGTAAGCATTTGTCTTGGTGAATTCAGCTGATAATCCACATGGTGTTGAAGTCCTCTAGCGCGCTTGCATCGCCGCCTAACACGACATGAGCCTCAGGCACACGTTTACGACTGCCATCTTACCAGTTCCTGCAATGATAGTTCCATTACCCTTCCCTTTCGATGGGAATTCCCGGTATCGTACTGATGCAAGTGCGGCAGACACGTACTCCTCAAACTGTCGTTTGTTAGTCATACCATTCGTGTGCTCTTGAGAAAGTTGACATACTTTTGCTCGAAGGTAATCGTCGCTACCCTTAAAACTTTCCAGGGCTCAACATCGAACACTCAGAATAACGAAGAAATCACTCATTGCATGGAAGCCTTAGTGGGGTCAGTCAGTATCGTCCCAAGATTCGTTCACGTCCCGTACGATCTCGTCGATCCATTTACGATCTGCAGGAGTAAGAGCAACTAATTGTTCCAATCTCGCATTCCGAAACTCGAGGGTAGCCACCTCGGTCTATGAAAAGGTCAAGCGATGGTTGAGGAATATAAAACGAAACCGTACATTGACTAGTAAATCTATCTCCTTGTGTTGTGTGACAATTGACTTGGTGCTTCCACAGAGCCAACTCTGGGAATCCGTCAAGAGGTCCAGTTGTTGCAATGGCAGATATGGTTGGAAAAAGGCATCCTAAAAAATATTGAGATTACAGCACACCTAGATCAACCTTTCCGAATAAGTCCAACGGGAGACCAATGTAATCCATCATACTCTTCCGATCTGATGTTCTGAGCGAATTAGGTCGGGATAGCGTACTGGCAATCATCCAACGTCTGGAGTAGACCTACATATGTATAACGAGTGAACGAATAGGATAGTGAGCAGGCACGAACTGGGTATAAGAGAGATCAGTGAATACTGATAAGTGCATAGCCTTTCTACAGGATGACCAAAAAAATATGATCTGGAAAGTGGTGAGCGATGGTCCGTGACACACATTTACTGACAACCTTCTTCTGGAGCATAAAAGCCTTTAATAGCACTAGCGCGCGATGCCGGAACACGTGAACGAATTCTCGCCTGTGATATCATTCAAAAATGTGAGCATGTCAAGCGTCAGAAGGCTTACACGCTGGTTCCTTTTCCGGAGAAAGTCAGAAATTATCGGACAGGGTAAGATGGGGACTCGCCACTGACCTATGTACAGACCGCTCTCGGTAAGTTGTGTCCGTAGTGAGGTCTCTAGTGAATGCCCAAATTGAACTAGGATTTGCGTATCCGTAAAGTCCCTGTAGTAGGTGATGATGAGGTGTTACGTGGCACACCAGATGAGCACCGTCCGGAAGGGCGAGGAACGGAAGCACTTTTGCGATCTCCTCGTCCTCGGATATGTCGCCCTGGAAGAATTCGGTCTTGGGGGCCAACCTAGCGCCGGATTGATAACGAACGAATGGGCGCGTCAAACGAGGCTTGCCAGATAGTTAAAGTCCACCAAGGCGATCCCGAGCACAAGCGGGCCGTTGAGAGGCTGTAAGAGCATCGATTCCGGGCGTGCCTTGCGGGAGTAGGTCGACGCGGCGGAGGTGATTGAATCTAGGTCGGTTGTGCCGGTTGAAGCAGAGGGAGGAGGGTAGGTCGTGGGCGGCGTGTGTGTCTTTGGCTGCTCGGGCTGCTCCACGGTGGACGGGGCGGCGGAGGTAATCGAGCTTGCCCTGCGTGCATCCAGATCACTGTGTGAATCGCTGACTTCGTCTGTTTCGGAGCCAAAATCGATTTCGATGGAGTCGACGGTGACTCAGGGATACGTGTAGATATGAAGCATTTCCTGCAGGATGCAGAGGAGAAGGGAGAGGGGCGAGGTTTAGTTTGTACAGTTTCAGGCTTTCAGCTCGGGGTTTCACGCGGCTGCCACAGTGGATGATGTGTGGATCGGTTGGTTCAATTGAATCTGGAACTGATAGCTCCGTCAATGTCAGAGGCACACATCCTGAAGGAGGATGGCAAGATCTCGTTGATCTCCGGCTGCAGACCATTCAGGGAGTATCTTGCTCTTGCTTCAAGTTAATGCAGTCCGAATGCAAAGTTTGACCGTGACAGCAGGAGCGGAGCAGTGTCCGTCTCTGAGGGCGAGTACTTCGGCCAGGGTGTTATCGTAGAGTTTGTTGACATTCTTGAGGCAATGCGTGTCACAGTGGCGCTGTGCTTGTAGTCATTAATTTAGTGATTGTTGCGTGGTCCACTCGACGAGGTCAGTTGGGGAAACGCATCGGATAGCGGCGATGAATCGAACTCATGGTCTGGTTCGGAGGTCGAAGCCAATTCTCAGTCTCAGGCTGCACCCACTGTGACCGCTCCTCCCTTGTATGCAGGACCCGTCGCCACAGTGGATGACTACACCCGCGCATTGCAGCTCGTCGTCCGTCTGCAACAGCCATTTCATGCTCTTTTGCTGGAGCAACAATCCCATGGAGAGTACAGGCGGGTCGCTGCTGAGCACGAGATCATCTTGCCAGGTCTTAAACGCCGCATCAACTCTGCGAAGGAAATCCGCGTCGGAATGGTAGAGATAACCTGGTCCGCAGCAACGCGGGAGACATGTATAGGGATTCTGTTGCTCACAATCCATTAGCCTGACTGGCGTTGTTCCCGTATGGTGCATATATGCCTTTCCGCATAATTTTTTCTGTTATCGCACTCCTTGTGTACATATCTGCGTGATGCTGCGTAAGTTGTGAGTGGGGCCACCGCCTGAACGGCCGTCTCGGATGTAACCACCAACAAATATGTGTCTATCAGTCAGAGAGAGGAGGGGAATGGTCGTGGACGGGCTCTCCAACACCCGAGTCAACCCCACAAGACGACACAAGCTCAAGCACATAATCATTGCGCACGTACTCGTAGTCTGGTATGGTAGAATAAAGAGATCCCGTAGCCTATACGACCTAGAATTATTACTCTTCTATCTCTGATGAGCGGCAACACAACCATGTGGGAGATGTGAAGGAAAGGGTAGCCTTTCCAGGTTCTTCCTGGTGCTTGCTATAAGCTTCGCAATACATGCTCAAAGAATGTATGCGCTCCCTCAAACCAATCCTCCAAGTCGAGGGTTGATCTGGATCTTTTGCCTGTTGTACCTGGTAGAACATAAGCTGCTGCGATGTGATCAACACTGAGGGAAGACCTACTTCACTCGCTCGCTTTGCATCCGGAGGACGTACGGTGCTAGTGCTACCACTGTGGTCACTGTTCACATCTGACGGAAGAACTACGTCGTTCGATGGCCCTGGATTCGGACGACCTCCACCCGCACGTGGTTTGGCAATTTTGGCTTTCGACTTCTTCTCTTTCTTCTGCAAGAAAAGATGAACGATGGCATCTGAAGGCCCAATAGACAACTTTAAACACCTACCGGTTTCCCAAGCCTTGTGACCGTTCGCTAAGATGATAATTTAGACCGACCAGGGTCACTTCAAGTAGCACTCACTGCTTCACGGCGACCTTCAGCCATAGTCGAAAATGGTCTGTTCGAGGCATTCGTGTTCTCTGCTGACCTAGAATGAATGCCGGCAATACGACGAGGCGACGAGACTGTAAGTTCACTGATGCTCTTCTTCGAAGGAATCGAGACGGCAGCACACTAGATCATTGAGATTCTCTGAGCGTATCTCTGGGGTGGAGGTCATGAGGTGGGCTGGAGGCTGTGATGTGGAGTGGGATGAGACAGGCAGTGGCACCTGGTCCTCGTGTTGAACAGACGACGCCTGTGAGGGAGCCTGCCATAACGTCAACACGGCAGCAAAGTTGGAATGAAATGATTACAAATCGTCGTAGTTAAACTGATCGTCAGCCGTGGGCGTCATGGGTGGGAGCTCTACCTGGGCCGTATGATGACATGTTTTGAACCGGAACAAAAATGACTAGTACCTCCAGTAAGTCATAATCGATGTCTGACAGGGATTCGACAAGTTCTTTCTGACGTCAGGACGGTGGCCTCAGATAACAACATCACTTCAAAATGCATATACTCACATGCTTGAGGTATGATGGTGGCAGGACACCATGCAGATTGCGGAGCGTGATTGTCTTGTTACCCGCAGCCACCATATCGTAGTTTTCCGAGATGGCCATGGACCAGATAGGATGGGGGTAGTCAATGACAGGTCCAATTTGTTGATGTGTTGCAGTGTCCCAGAATGAGACCGATGATTTGGTAGAGACTGCTATGCATGCCCCGTCGCATGCTAGTGTGATGCACTCTGGACTGTCGCCGCTGTGAATAGACCATTGCGAGAGCGCCATCTTGGAGGACACATCCAGACAGTGGATACCATCACCAGACGATGCGAAAAGTTGCTTTCCATTGCCCGTCCAAGCGAGGGATCTGTTCAATGTTGAAGTCGCTTGGATTGGAAAGTCTTGGAGGAGTTTGCCATCGAGACAGTCGTAGATCCGAACGGAGTCGCGACGCCACGTGGCAGTTGCAATGAATTTGCCGTCCAGTGAGATTTTGACCGCGACCCGAGATGCTATTGCGTGCGGGGATTTGTTGCAAGCTTCCCGAAGAGATTGGGATCTTGGAATAGCTTTGCAAGTCCGAAGTCGGGCACTGCCCTGGCGTCCTTGGCTTAGACAGTCATCAGCGTCAGGCGATGACTTGGGGCGGTCAGTGCTCGAAGCGAACCTTGTGCATCCTTCACTTCTTGAAGACCTTTGCGAAGAGCGGGGCTGTCCTCGTACTGGATACCCTTCTCGTAGGCGGAGATAGCTTCGTCAAATCGGCGAGCTCCATGCAAGGCAGCACCCTTCCTCGCATAACCCTTTCCCCCAAGTCGGGTTGAGAGTAACGCACTGACAGGATGAGAAAGCACCGATGGAAAGAAAAGTGACATCAACAGACCTTTTCGGCGCCTTCGAGAGCAGCGCTCCACGACTTCTTGCCAGCCTTTGCCGCACTCCGGTTGGAATATAAGACGTGATTTGAAGAGTCGATCGCTATAGCTGCCGTGAAGAGCTCAATAGCCTTGTCGTAGTCTTTTGCCGCGAATGTTTTATTGCCTTGATCTTTGAGAGTGTTTGCCTAGTACGACGAGGATCACGAGATGGTACTAAACGGGTGAACGTGGGACTTACGTCGGCCATGTTTCCTGACGACCGAGGTTGTGCTAGAAGTAGTGGTGGGACAGGACTAGCTGGGGCATGGTCTCCTGTTATTATACCTCCTCTTCAACTCCTCTTTTGAGTCAGTCGACGAAACCGGCAGCACAGCACCTTCTCGAAAGTTCTAACAACAATATTCCGCTGATCAGATGCATGTATGCTGACCACCTCCCACGCTTTGACTTATCAGCATTTTACATAATTTTGCACGCCGTTTGAGTGTTGAGCTGAGAACGTCCTAGCATGCACTGGCACGTCCTTGTCCGAAGACGATTTTCAACTCCACTTTCAACTTTACTGTGACATAACATCGGCCGGTAACTAGGTTCACTGTTTAGCATTGTATGCCGTGGGCCCCAGGGGGTTCAGCTGGCGACGCCATGTGGAAGTACGTGATTCTCTCCGAAAACTATGTACCTCCTCTTACCGATGCCCAGACCTTGGCCTTAGAAACCAGCCACATCATCGCCCAAAATCATGCTAGTGGCCAGGACCATGTGGAACGACATCAATATGACCTTCGAAAGGCGCCACATCATTGCCCAGAGTCATGGCCAAGGACTCCCGCGCACTGGAACGGCATTAGTATGACTTTCGAAAGGCGCCGCATCATCGCCCAGAGTCATGGCCAGAATTTCTGTGGACTGGGACGGTATCAGTGTATTCTATCCATGATGTAGCAGGCCGAACTGATCATAGTACTAGGCCGTATATGAGCCACTGGAAAAAAACCCGAATGAAATTCACCACTGCCAGTGAGTACTGAGTACCACCTTTGATTGGAGTGATGCACGTCACAGTACCTGACTAGGTTTTCATGGGCCCAGGACTTATCCATTCGGATAGAATCGTAGGGACAACGTCATGCAGCACCGCTTTGTTTTTTCTTCTATTATAAAAAAGAAGGAACGACTGTCTCCCTGCCTAAAGGCTTTTCCTTCCGCTCGGTGACATGTACCCCCCTCCTGACTGCAGAGGCAGCTACGCATCGTCCGACTTCAAGTCCGAGTCGGTCCACTTCAAGCCGCCAAAACAAACTGCGAGTCCAGAGTTTTATAACCGCAGCAAACTTTCTCGCAAGGTCGGCCTTGTGGGCGTTGGTGTTGCTGCACTTGTTGGCTGGTTCTGCATCGTCGAGGGCATCTTGATATTTAAATCCAAACGCACGATATCTTGCGGTATCGTGGTTATCCCTAAGGTTTCCAGTGACATAGCAAAGGGGATTCTTTCTCTGGCACTCAACCTGGTGGTCACTCTCTGTATAGAAGCCACTGGTTTTGTCCATGTGATTGCTCTGCGTTCTGCCTTGGCATCCGAGAAGCGGCTACGCTTCAACACCAACCTTCGTCTGCTATCGGCCGCAAGCGGGTTTTCAACCCGGATGGCACGTTGTGGAATATCATAATGGCGATCCTGTTGATTGTGTCCTACAGCTCAAGTTCGCTGGTTGTTCTGTGGGCCAAAATTGTCTCATCGGGTGGTTCTGACGATGGTCACTTGATGATCTGCATCAGCGAAGTCCCGTTCATCGTTCTAGGCGTCGCCCTTCTGTCACAAGCCGTCATCGCGCTCGCTTGTGTTTGGGCTGTTTGGACCAAAATCTTGACATGGAGCTCGTCACCTTTTGATTTAACCGCCGCCCTCATCCATCATACTCAGATCACTCCAGTTTCGGGACGCTGTATGCTAAGCATTTGCGATGACGCGTCGCTGTGCCCTATGACCCCGTCCCCAATGCAGCCGTCTGCGTGGCGCGCACACCCGAGCATTAGAAGGGTCGTCTGGACACTCTGGACGCTCGTGGCCGTCTATCTTGCCTGGGGCTTCATCATGACATATCTCTGCGACTACAGCACATCTCGTGCCATCCAGTCACGGTCACTTTTGCAGAAGTTACAGTCTGGCTACGCCGTTCTCTCCATTCCTCTCTCGCGTACGGGTGGCGTGTATTGGAATTGGGCGTTCTACTACCTTGATATGGCGACGGTACAGGGGCCGTTGGCGTTAGCGCTCCATTGTTCCGAACTCATCGTCAACCTCATCCGGGATGAGCAAATGTGGAGGAAGGCAACGTCGGAAAAGGGCACCACGATTTCACCACATCCGCTGGTTTCCTTCTTTGGGAGTCCTTTAAACCTTGCTTTTCTTTTGGTGAAGCCACTGCTGCGTAAGTCGCATGGTTGCTTTACTCCATTTTTTATTCGTCTTTTTTGAACGTAATCTATATAGATTCGATCCTTGGCCACGCCGCCACTTTGGCCGGGACGGCGGAAGACGGTTGGCTCACAACCATCGCTGTGAGCATGTGGCCGCTCCAGGTTAGTGCCATCTTCCGCTTGTTGTCCGGGTCCCCTTCACTCATGGTCTTTAGATCCTCACTTACGCTGCCGCGCATCTGATTGTCTCGCTCTATTTCACGACCATCGTTTTTCTCCGGCCAAAAGGGCCCCAGCCAGCTGCATATGGACAAATCTAGACGCTTGTAAATTTGGCAGACAAGTGGTCGCCCACGATGTGGTGGGGGGATAAAGGAGGCAGGTCATCATCCCGTCATGCCGGTGAGTGGTGTTCCTCGTGTCGAAGCTTCGTTCACACTTGGCGATGCTGATTCATGGCCAGGAACGAGCGACCATTGTCTCCCGGAAGTAGACATGAACGCATTGTACGGCTCAGGCTGATCATGTGCGAACCATGTGATCTTTGGTGGTGTTGGAAATATTTTTCATTTGTTCGCATTTTCATACGATTACAACGTACATCAATGACATCACGAGATAGTGTAAATACAGTGCGTTCAGAGAACGTAGTTAGCGGTTCATGGACACTTTCTTGTTCAAGGGAGTCGAAGGTGACGAGGTCATGTACTAGCAATATTGCCAGATCACGCCTAGCCAGTCCCAAACCTACGTACTCCCTCTTTGATAATGCCTTCATACTTAATCGATCAATTGACTTATTCCTGGACCTAAAGGGTTCCAGGTTTCTATTCTAATTTCCTAGTGGTGCGCATGTGCCAAGTTCCCGACTCCACCTATCTTTTGCAGTGATTGTAATCTTTTCAGTTGATATGGACCATATGGTATTCCGGCGAGGTACTTATAAACAGCATGTATTCGAACATGATGAGGACAGATAAATCCAAACAACAGCATTTTTGCTCCGTGACCAATGGATTTGTTGTGTGTTAGAGAGTGTTACTAGTTGACAAGTTCCGCTCAGATTACGGTTAACCATTGAAAATATCCGCTGTGTGCGCCGCAACGATCTGCCCAACGAGTCACTCTGCAGGATGGCAGGAGTGCCTGGATGGTGTTTTTAGAGCATTTCGCATTTCGAACATACAAAAGTCATCAGCAGTTTCAAAATAACTGATATTCACCTGGGGAATATAACAATCACTGCCGCATCAATGACACGCGCACGAACACAGGGGCTCTTATCGATGAATTTATCACACAGGAAATCCATCAAACGAGAATCATGAGATTGTAGATAATCAACTTACATGTTATGACAATCAGGAGATGGAGTTCGTTCTTGAACCTCGATGCTGTTTGTCCGCTCACCGGGGTGCATAGGGCTCAGTTATCGGGGATCTTGGTTGTTGCATACCATTTTCAATACATAAGGGGAATCGATTTGAAGAGCGCGACTCATTGGAGGAAGGCGATGACAAAAAAGGGGGTGATAAAGGATGCGAATGTGCCATCCGTCACGCCGGTGAGTGGCATTTCCCGTGTCAGAGGCTTTCCAAAGAGGAGGTGATATCCTTTGGCCAGAGATCCCAAGCCTTCGAGAATTAAGAGGCCGCCTGGCTGAGCGGTCGCTGCTTATAGTACTCGGAACCCTCTGTTTTTGCAGCCAGCGCATCTGCTTTGGCCTTCGCCTCTTCCGCCTCTTCCTACGACATCTCAACATCCTCCTTCTCCGGTTCTGGCGCGGGTGGTGGTAGAGTGGACTTGCTGGAAGATGAGGGAGTGGATTGACGACGAGCAGGTGACGGGGGAGGAGGCGATGAGGGGCTCTTTTGAAGACCTCGGGGAAGATCGTCGGACCCCTCGTCGCGGGAGAAGCCTTGCAGATCGACGCCCATCGCGATACCAAGGAAGTCGGTCATCCTTGTATCCAAACTCAGAGCCCTAGAAACAGATGAGTACCAGGGTTCATGATCAGATATGAGCCTTACGATTCTGCGAGCTTGGGTGTTGTTGCATTCATTGGAACTGCGTTGACGACGATTCATTAAAGGCAGTTCGCGTCCACTTGAGTCCGACAGCATACATTCTGAAGAAACGCAGGAATCCGCGAGATGTTTTTTTGTGCGAGGATTTGTCGATGAGATTGGGATCTTGGAATAGCTTTGCAAGTCCTAAGTCGGGCCCTGCTCCGGCGTCCTTGGCTTAGACACGCACTGATAGGATGAGAAAGCACCGATGGAAAGAAAAGTGTCATCAACAGACCTTTTCGGCGTCTTCGAGAGCAGCGCTCCACGACTTCTTGCCAGCCTTTGCCGCAGTCCTGTTGGAATATAAGACGTGATTGGAAGAGTCGATCGCTATAGCTGCCGTGAAGAGCTCAATAGCAATAGCCTTGTCGTAATATTTTGCCGTGAATGCTTTATTGCCTTGATCTTCCAGTGTTTGCCTAGCGAGATGGTACTAAATGGGTGAAGGTGGGACTTACGTCGGCCATGTTTCCTGACGACAGAGGTTGTGCTAGAAGTGTTATTATACTTCCTCTTTTGAGTCAGTCGACGAAACCGGCAAGCAGAACCTTCTCGAACTAGTACTGTTGATCGAACTAGTACTGTTGAGCTGAGAACGTCCCAAGTTGTCCAAAGACGATTCTCAACTTGGGGAAGCGCCGTTTGGCAACGGCAGAAACCTTGCTTGTAAAGTGAGAGGTCCCGGTCCGCTGCATTGATGACACCGGGTCACGCAGTCCGGCGACTTTGGAATGGGGGCTGCATTGATAGTCACAAGACAGGTGAAAGCGGCAATTTCCGGTAAGACAGGGGTTGCACTTTCTCACGAATTTCACACCCGAGAGAAACCTTGTCAAGCAAGGTGACTCCACTTTCAACTTTAACAACGGCCGGTAACTAGGTTATCGCTAATGTTCTGGAGCACTGTTCAGCATTGTATGCCTCACTGGCAGGCCCAAGGGGGTTCAGCAACTTCAGCTGACTGGCGACACTATGTGGAAGTATGTGATTCTCCGAAAACTATGTACTTCCTTGATACCGATGCCCAGACTTTAGAAACGAGCCGCATCATCGCGCAGAGTCACGGCCAAGGACTCGGACTCCCATGCGGAACGGCATCAGTATGACCTTCAAAAGGCGCCGCATCATTGCCCAGAGTCATGGCCAATTTAAAGGACTCGGACTCCCGTGCACTGGAACGGCATCAGTATGACCGTCGCATCATCATCGCCCAGAGTCATGGCCAGAATTCCTGTGGACTGGAACGGTATCAGTATATTCCATCCATGATGCAGCAGGTCGACTGATCATAGCGCTAGGCCATATATGAGCCACTGAAAAAAGAAACCGAATGAAATTCACCACTGAGTACCTACCTTGGATTGGAGTGACCTTGCCTGTGTACCTGACCAGGTTTGATTATCATCATGGGCCTGGGACTTATCCATTCGGATAGAATCGTAGGGGCAACTTCATGCGGCACCGCTTCGTTTCTTCTTCTGTTATAAAAGAAGGAACGACTGTCTCCCTGCATAATAGCTCTTCCTTTCACTCGGTGACATGTACCCCCCTCTCCACTGTGAAGACAGCTACGCATTGTCCGACCTCGACTTCCAGCCGCCAAAACAAACTACAGGTCCAGAATTCTATAACCGTAACAATCGTGCTCGCAAGATCGGCCTTGTGGGCGTTGGTGCTGCTGCTCTTGTTGGCTGGTCCTGCATCGTCGGGGGCATCTTGATATATAAATCCAAGTCCAACTTGAAGATATCTTCTGGCATCGTGGTTATCCCTCAGGCTATTGCCTCTAGCAGGGTAAAGGAGCTTCTTTCTCTGGCACTCAACCTGGTGGTCACTCTCTGCACAGAGGCCACTGGTTTTGCCCATGGGATTTCCAGCATCGATTGGCATTCCTACTTCCATGCCATCTTCCCTCCCATTCCACCGCTCACGACCTCCTTCCCACGGGCGAGAAACGCGACCGAAAACACCAGACCGAGATCATCGATTTTGATCAGGTTTGCGTCCCTTTTGTCAACTGTGACTATGCGGGGAGAGGGTCCATCCGTGCCGTCGCTCGTTTCTGGGTATATTCCGCTTTCAATGGCTTCTTTTTCATCACCTTTGGTAGACATTGTGGCTAGAGGAACGTCGACGCTTCAAATTCTGTTCTCGTTCAATGACATTCGAATGTCTTGTTGACACTCACCGTCTCTTGGCAAGTATACTGGGCTGTCAGTGATCAGTGATAAGCGGTGGAAGAAGGGTGTACCGCTGTGTGTCAGCAGCCATAAGGCCCCTGCTGTATTTTGGAGTGGCGATAAGTATCCAGGAGACAAGTAGACCCTGGAAATATGTGCGACGGACTGTTCCGAGGCTATATGCTTGCTCGGGTATGTTATAGTCTTATATTGGTAACACGACCGAAAAATGGTGGTAGGTTGCACGTCGCATATTCCTAGGGCCAGCCGCTGCCCTCAATCCTGCTTTGAAGCAGGGTTAAAAGCCATGCAGTACCGAGCTTCATTACATGACCACCGTGGAGCCGGAACATATTGCATATATTTGTGTCCACGTAAGAATTTTATCTCTGTGCTTTAGCATTTCTACTATGCCTCGTTCAGGCTAGCAATTCGGCAGACGAAACACCGCAGCGTACTGATCTGTTGGGTTCTGGAATAAATGTCCGGACGAGGGCAGCAATCGTTCTCAGGTTCCATACACGGTTATGTGAATCCCGCTGACAAGCAGACTGTCGTCTGGCGATATCGAGATGGAATGGACTTGAACGTCATGCGGAAGATTAGGCCCAACTTGCTGAAACGTCTCTGTCTCCCAGAGACGAACTGTTTTATCCCAGGAGGCGGTTAGGTTAGATTCCACAGGCGGACGGCTCGTCGGATGCGCTGATGACTTGGTCGTCGCATAAAAAGGCGAGTGCATAGAAGGCATTCAATAACTTGAGAACCCATACCTGTCTAGATAACCAGAACGTGATTGAAATATTGAAACTCCAGCTTCATCACTCACTAGCGATCCAGTTTTGTTCAACTATAGGTCGCCTCGAGCGGAAAGACTGGACCTCGGCGTTTCCGGCAGTTCGGAGATACCTCACTGGAGTTACCCAGACTTCGTCGGCTGCGACTTCAGAAGACTTTTGTGAGAGAACTTTTTGCTTTTTATAGTCATCCTGGAGTGACGTCCTCGCGATACCTCGATGGGGTTGACGAGCCACGTTTGCCCCACTTCCGGAGAACTCCGCGGATGACTGAATCTATAAGACTGGGCCGGTTCAAAAGTGGCTGTTTTGACCGCCCTAACACCTGATCCTAGGGGGCAAGTAACAGCATGGCCATACCACTCAGCCAACACTCTCTTCCTTACTCAATCCCCACAAAAGCGTCCATACTATAGACTTGCTCAAATCTCATGTTGAGACAGGAACACGGGAACGCCCCGCCCTTTTGCTGCGGAACGGGACAGCTTGAGAAGTGGAACAGGTGTTGATGTTACAAATCACAAGGATACGGTCTGGTATGGGATCATTTGGATTGGCACTCCCTCGAAATCCTTCACTAGTAAGTTTTTTTGGGCATCCGTGACGCCCATCATCAGCAATTCACTTAACTGCTGGCTAGCACTGGCCACTTTCTTCCAGGTAGGTCCAGCAACTACAGTGATCACAGACAGGTCCCCTTTTAGCCAGTGCTGGGCCAGTGCTGGGC
>JBBPNF010000070.1:0-26386 GCA_038090755.1 Leccinum truebloodii | reverse complement strand
GCCCCCATTGTGCCAATCTGTACGCCTTCTCACTTGCGCCTCTCCTCTTCATGAGTAGGATTATCGGCTCACCCGCTTGTTGATAGGCCATTCCTTGCGTCCACCCATCGGCTCACTGAACGCATATTCTCAATATTTGATATCGGTGAGTATTGCATCTCATTCTACTATCACACCAATTCTCAATATGCATCATTTAGTACCAATGTCCACTTTTTTGGAACCTCAGACCGGAAGGGTTTTCACCTCCCCCAACGTAACGCAGGCACCTCCTGCTAGTATCCTCCCCACCTGTGAAGGGCTACTTGATGTGGCTCAAAAGCCGGATCAAATGCGACCCTGAATGCCTTGATGCAACTTGGTATTATACCTCAATACATTATTGCTGGCCTGTCTGAGGGTTTCCCAGTACTTCTTCCCTCGCCAAAAAACCGAAAGGTTATGCATGCACCCAGCAAGGTCAAGGATCTACCCGATGCCAAGACCCTTCCAAGCCCAATTATCTACTCCATCAGAGCAATCTGAATGAAAGGCACGTAAAATGTAAATTTTTCTTATTATTTTACACAATCATACCATAGTGGATAGGTACTTGTTACGTCGCTTACACTTGTACATTTGGGTGACACTATCTTCTGATCTTACCTACTATCTTCTCCCTGATCCATCTCTACTCGACCCATCGGCAGTCTGGATATATGATATTCATAGTGCATGTGGGTATTCCTCCTCCCACATCAGTTATCACTGAGGTAGACACTACTATCTAGTACTACACCCCACATGGACAGAAATAGATTTTTTTTTTAAAAAGCAGATCTACCCAACCCCAGATGATAAGCGAATAAAGCTTCTGGGAGTGGGATAACCACTCAATTATTAGGGACTGTCAACCATGGGGAATCCAATGGTGATGGAATAATACTCAAAAGCATCGTCAATTCTCAAAGATCCAGAAGTGTGATCGCCATAGCTCTTAACGTGTCGGGTTTTCACAGAGCCAGAGCCGGAACCATCATCTGACGACCAATGTTTAATCTTCTTGCTGCCATTCTTTCTTGGTCAAGTAACAAAAAAAGCAAAAGTTGCAAAAGACATAGGTGATGTGAATGAGGAGAGCGAGGGTGGTGGGAGTTACTAGAGTGAAAATGGCAGACTTGGTTCCCAGTAAGCTCAGAGTCAGGGGCCAAACATCAGGCATGAGTAATAAGCTCTGAGTCTAGGCCACACGTCAGGCGTGAGTAATTAACAATGTTTTTAGCATCATATTCACAATTCCTATTATGACGGCACCATTTCACTGTCTCGCCCAGCCCAGCCTGACAACATGCAATGAGGAAAATCAGTCCATCGGAACTTGTGGAATGCCAAGTACACGATTCCTCGTAAGCATTATCTAGTTAGACGCTCACTATGAGCAGTAAACTACCAGATTAGCCTCCACTCACAGTTCTCCCTGAGTCCGGGGTTTTCCTGGCAGTCAATTGCACTGGTACTGCACCTGCACCTGTATGCAGGACACTAAATCCTGTAGAATTTGTACTGGTGACATCAATATCATCTTGTTGTCGCCATCGCTGCTCATGCCGTGATGCGTTATTGATGATGCCATTTCGCCACCACGATAATTGGGACAAGTTTTTGGTGATTTCACACTCATTTCAACTTTTTACCTCATTGTTAGACTTTCTAGCGCTTTGCACTACCTCCCATTGGATTCTCCATGGTCGTATCAAACTTTGAATGACATTTCCCATGCTATATTAAGATGAAAACATTTTTCAGACTCGCGAAACACATTGCTGTTGACTCGACACCCTTCTCACTAGTATGCATGCATGCACCTATGACCATGCAGCTCATTTATGCAAGTAGTATTACTGGACATCGACGATCACAGATGAGGTGGCTGATTATGGCTGATTGTGGCACAGTATGTACAGCCACTAGACATAATCCTCGGATTCCTCTGTTCTGTTTCCCTTGGTTACTCACAGTGGACTCCAGGTCTCATTATATTCACTCAATATCATTCTTTGCAGTGTGATCCTACAGTTGCTATTTAGTGGTTCCACCCCACAAGCTTTCTTTGCTTATCAGTTTTTTGATCAGATTCACGGGTCGGAAGCTTGTCAGTCTTGACAACTTGACTTTGTGGATTGCTGGCAGGAGACTCATGATGATGTTTTGATCAAAATGCTGTAATAAACAATGAAATGATCATTCCAGGGCCACCTCTCCCCTGCCTTACCAATAGGCCGCATGATAAGATGGAGCTGGGCAATGATGTGACCTAACAGAAGAACACATTTGAGTCATTTTATCTACTTGAGAGTGGTACTATTACCTTTCAGACTGCTTTCTGGCCACTTGGAAGAAGTGTCAACGTTGAAAATTGCTGCGTTATAGCAACCAAGAGATCATGTGCCTGGGCTGGGTGGAGAACAGAACAGGGTCTGTGCAGGTGAAATATTGGCGTTGCCGTGCGTCTGCAGCTTCGTTGATGCTGATTCGCCACAAAGACAGGGAAAATGATGTGTTTATAGCTGTTGGGCCTGCAAGAAAACTGTGAAGAGGGAGTGGAGTGGAAACCTGCTGGTTTGGCGCAAAGCTGAGTAAATATTATATGGTATAGGATTTTGCCCTTTGTTGTCCTCACCATCCTTTTCATCATCACTGGTATCTAATGTCTTGTCTTCTTCTACCCTGTCTCCCTCTCACTCTCACTAACACCGTTGAGACGGAAATGCTGAGCCTCTTGAAAGAACACTAGAAGGTCCATAGGGTGGGCCTTGGTTTTTGCGGCTACAAGCTGTGCAAGTGTGGTGGCTGCAGTCTGTGGCTTGTGATGGAATGAGTCCCCAAATTGCTTGTACATCACCATCATAACGGGCAACGTTTTATTCCCGATGCAAGCAAGCATAGCAGCCTTGGGGGTATCAACTATGTACCCCACAATGGGAGTAAAGCAATAGCATAAGTATCTGTCATAATTGGGAAGCATGACCCCGAATTCTGCTGCTTTCTTGAGAGACATTCGTCGACTCTAAGCCGATCTTCTAGGAGTCCTTGCATGCGCTCATTCTTGTGAGCTGAAGGCGACCTAAGACGGCTATACAGCATCTGGCACACCGAACACTAAATACAAGAGTGGAGGAGGAAAGTCGTCGTCAGAGGGAATCCAACGAGAACAAGACTAGCTTGTTCCGTTGGCTGTATTCACATTTTATACTACTTACAGTTGGTCCATGCTACAGAGGCTATACTACAATGCATCTAGGGCATGTATCAACACAGCCAGTACTAACCTCAGTAATCGAGTTACTATGAATGTATATATGAGATAGCGTGGAGTCCACGTGCTTATAAATAGGTAGGAATGTGCGCATTTAGGGATGGTGCTCGAATGTCCAGACCAAGACCTCATGGGGGGATTGGAAGTGGGCATTTAGGGAAGAGGCAGGAATGTGCAAGTAAAGACTGGTTGGGGAGACTAGGTAAATACAGAGAGTAAAAATAGAGTAGGGATGTGGGCATTTAGGCATTGTGCTCAAATGCACACATTGCGTGTGAAAACGAGAGGGTTTGTAACATGAGCGAACTCTGGAACGGGGAGGAGGGCAGTGAGCATAAATGCTTTCGATGAAAGTTTGAGGTGTGTTGACATTTTGATGTTTGCTATGCTAATCAGAAGCAGATGGGTGACTCTGCCACCACATATGCTGGTAATGTTCATTTTGTCAGACTTCTGGAAGCTGCAACTGCCCCGAGTTAGGCTAGTGAAACGAACGATGAATCACATGCCAATGAGTATTATGGCATAATGGCATCAATACTACTGAGTAGTCCCATCATGATTCCTCTCATCTACACAGCTGCTCAGAAGCATAACCTGGTACTGGCTGGAAGTTCATTTCTGGGACACATGAATATCATAAAATGAACAATGCTGGCAGCTACACATATCCCATGGATGACCTATTTATCACATGGTCAATGATTTTTATCCACCTATTGTTGCACTGGATTTGCAACAGCCAGAATATACATATGGAGAGACCAGACTCTCTTCTGATAATTCAATGGTGTAGATAAAGCCAGCCACAGAGCCAAAATTTTCAAGAGTGCTTGTTGTTTGTCATGAAAGACTCTATCAATCAATTCAGGCCTAGCTGTAGCACTTTATCCCAATATCATGATGAATAAATGGTTGTTAGTGTCCATAACTGACTGGAAATGAAATTCATATATCTAGAAGAAGATTCTGAGTAATTTCAGGCGACTACCATGAGCATTCATAGTCAGAAATAGGTTGGGCTCTTCTTTGTGCTACAGAGATATCTTGCATTAAGTGTTGGGGATTGCCTAACCACCATCATCCGCAACACCTTTGAAACAAGAAACAACATATCTTGGAGGCTAGGACAAATAATTTATAGTATATAATATGATTTGATATGACTAATATGTATTAGCTTATGCGAATCAAAGTGCACAGTATTGATTGTGTGCATGCATGTAACAGTTTGTAGCACATAGTTAGAAGAACACAAAAGACAGCTTGAAAATACCTATTCTGTTGACCACTCAGCTCAGGCAATTGATTACCCTCTGAGTCAGGCTGAGGTAAGGATAGCATAGTCTCAGAATGTTTATAAAGAAGGCCAGGATAGAGACAGTCAATGGTATAGTTGGTTCAACCACCTGATTTTTTTCTTTGAGTGTCAGATTGTAATAGAAAAGAACACAGATCTTACTATAAATGTCCCTGACAGTCAACAGTAAGATAGAAAACCAGATCTCATTCTTAGCCTCTTTTCCTCTAACTCCATGTTGAAACATTTGTGACTCATTCTAGCCCAGCCCTTCCCTGACCTTCCTGACAGAGATTGCCAGTGGTGAGTAGATCATGCCCATGAAATTGTCTATGAGGCATGTCAACGTGGAAGGGAAGTTTTACAGCAAGAAGACGATGGTGATCTACTCTGCCTGTGGAATCATGCTGAGCATCATGTACTGAATGTCCAATGCAAACATGTTTCGAGGTCTATGTGATGGATCATGGAAGTGTCTATTAGGCTTCTGTTGTGATAGGTCAGTGATAACATCTGATTCTCATATCCAGGAGTGATTATCGGCGGATGCCACGGACCAAGCACTGCCCACGCCAACCCTGTTTTAGCCTGCCACCCACAGCTAGAATCAAGATGAGGCTAATAGCTGGTACCTAAACATGGGAGTCCCACTAGCTATTTGAAAGTCCCATGAGTTAGGAATGGCAGTCCCACACCCATTTGGGTATCTCATATAGAAATGGGAGTCCCATTGAATATAAATGGAAGTCCCACAGAGTAGGATATGTGGGTGTCCCATAGAATAAAGATGGGTGGCTCTTCACTTGTGACTTCAGCATATTCTTCACATAATCTCTCACTGGGTGGGAGGGTTCTGCCACAGATGCCTGTGTTTATCAGGACAGGTGCATCCACAATCTCGTCATCCCTGCCAGCAAGTACTTTCTCACAGACTCAATTTTCGCCACACATCTGCACGCAATACGATCAAAACATCTTCGGTGTTTCAAAATGTCGATTCCACATCCTCTCAATCCCCCCTGAATACAATCTTGAAGTTCAAGTAGCCTAGAGGACAGCACGTTAATACTGGCAAAAGAAGCATACAAGAAGTTTCTGTTCCTGTCATACACAATTCAATACCACTCTGATAGCAATGAAGATCGTGCACTGGAACAGGAAGCTCAGATGCTGGCGGTTCAACAACTTGCAGAATATCTCGGCGAAGGTGGCGAGGACACAGGAGATCGCAGCAGCAATGTTGAGGACAAGGACAAGGACCAGGAGAGCAAGGGCAATGAGGTTGGGGCTGGTCAGAACTCAAATGCTCTTCATAACTGCATTGCTCATGTGATGTGGAATGATCAACGCATCTTGCAGGAGTGTCTGAGGAATGGGGAGCTCGAGTAGTAATGATCGTCAATATCATGACTGCTAGTAGTGACACCCTAGAAAAGGTGTCAGACAATGTCAGTATTGAGTGGGACTCCGATGGATGCATACTTGAACATATATGCTTCCTTATCAGTTGCATCAGTCCTACTGATCCCAGCTCCATTGATGTTGTCCCAATGTACACCAGATCGGTTGTGATATGAGTTGATATCTTGGTACAATCTGATTATCAGGCCAGGGGGGATAGCATGCATGATTGAGACCATCAAAATTATGTAGATGAAAATGGAAAGGAAAGGATGGGAGATAACAATGAACTGCAATTGAATGTTGAAGTTTCTGATCAATTATTTGCTATGCTCATCTGCCACAGGCTGCTGCAGTATTCTTCATACTGTCTCGTAGCAGCTGAACCCTGTGTACTCAGTCAGCATATCCTGCCAATGGATTAGTAGTCTTGGTGGTGACCACTCCTGAATTCCCCTGAATTCCGATGAGTTCTTCATCTGCTAATTAATGTAATTCAGAATAGTGTTGTCTCACATTATAAACAAAATCAGACTAAATGTGATATGCTCTGAAGAGTTGTAGTTACACAAGTGGAGTACTTACACCTTGCATGTCCCACCCCTACAAGCTTTGCACAATTATACCCCAAAACACGTGCCAATCAAGCTGGCTGACAATACCCTTGTCTACTTGGCTGGTGCCAACTCTGTGGTGTTCCATCCTGTCATCGAGGGGAAGAGAGATACTCTGTCTGGTCATACTTGCTGTGATGATCAGAAGTCAAAGTCCAGCATATCAACGCTACGGCTAAGCATGGGTGGTGTCCGGCTCTTTGTCAGACAAGATGACTGCCCTTCTTGTTTGAGTACTTTCTTCCTCTATTTGTTGCCTTTTTTTTCCTCATGATATTTTCAGTGCTCATATCTGTCCCTATTTCTGGTTTCTGTGCACTGTCCGACCACCGTTGAATCACTGGACCACATTCTATTTTACAATGACTCTGGCCCCCAAGCCTTGGTCCAAACCATGGCACCCTCCTATCTATTGGATTTCACATGTAAGAATGCCCCTGTCGAGAGACTGGATCACCATGAGACAAATGCACTTTACCTGTCCAATGATGACAGCGTCAGCATGAATGAGACTCATGGACGATAAGAAAAAGAAGGGACACAGATGAACGGAGCAACCTGGGTATTCTGTTTATGGCACAAATCGTTGATGACAAAATTGTATTCACTGTATTTCTTGCTGGGTTTGATCTGCCTCCTTGAAGCTGGTACTGATCATCCTTGCAAGCCTTTGTGTGCACCAGCTGACCACTGTCCAAGGCTGGAAATGGGCTGTCCACCCTACTCAGCCAGGCTCTATTACTCTCGTATTGATGGCTTTGCCTATGTACTCACCATTCCTCGTCCAAGCCCTTGAGTGCAACTTGGAAAACATACTGGGTCACGTGCCCAAGTGGAGGGATGGCATTGAAACTTGAGTGACCGGAGATACCATACGAGTAGCGCGAACTGATCCTGCGGCTTTGATGGCAGTGTCCGATGAAATCCAATTCCTCTCCTTTTCCCAAACCGCAAGCTGTCTCTCTGTGGACGGTAATCATCATCCTGTCAAAGCACAGTGCAAAGACTCACCGGGGTGCTAATCCAATACGTCAAATTGGATGGACTCCAAGTACTAGACTCGTAGTCGGGTTATTATTAGACAAGAATTGAGGAACACATCCATTGGCAAAAGTTATGGACAGACACTCCACAAGGCTGCGAGGGTGATTGCTGGGGACGTAGCAGATGAAGAGTTTGCACCAAGCATTCTGTAGAATGTGGTGTAGTCACTGAATGATGGTGTTGACTGCCCTGCTGTGCCTGCAGCCATTGGCCCAGGCTTTGATGACTCCGAGGTTGTCTCCAAAAACCTGGAAATGAAGATTGGTGGTTTTGGCGGCCAGGATGGTGAAGAAGATGAGTAGCTCAAGGCCGACACATTCAGCCCAGCCAAGCCCACCATCTGTTTCCAATTGTAATGCCAACACCCACTCTTGTGCTTGCATTGGAGAAGGCGCAGAAATTGGAGATAGGATGGGAAGGACAGGAAGGGGTTGGGTGGAGGGAATGGCTTGCCACCAGGATAGGTCATCAGGTGTATCACGAGGGGGGTCCTAGGCTTAAAAGGTGTGTCCCTGAAGATGCCAAGCATGGTTTCAAGGTTTTCCAGGTACACCTTGCCAGCTGGGAAGATGAGGGAGGCGTGTAGTAGCTTACCATGTAATTTCTGGACCTCAAGGAGGGTGTGCCTCCGCTTGGCTCCAAGTGCCACTCAAGGATGTACTTGGTGCATTTGGCTTCAGTAAGGGTGACAGTGCAGTCCTCGAGGTTCCAAACGAAGCTGATAAAGACAGATGAGAAGGAGATGTCCTTTGATGCTTCCCAGAAGATGCCAAGATGATCGCTGATCTGATTGATGTCTTCGAGGTCATGGCAGAATTGTCGCTCATGCTTGGATATGCGCCCCCTGCAAACCAAGAGTGGCCTTTTCTGGTGGTGAGACAGAGAAAGCAAGATGGGTTTCTTGCTTTCTGCACCCAGGCGAGAGCGTTCAGCTTCGTCTGCGGCAACTTGGTCTCTGTTGTTTTTGACCATCCCACACTAGTAGCAGCTCATTTACCAGCCTAAGCTTGCTCATGTTTAAAACACCTTGATACCAAGAAGACAATCTGACAGCAAGATCAATACCTGTTGCTCACCTCCGAGAGATAGCACCTTTCCTGTCAAGGCTGCTTTAATGATTCAATGGACACTCACTCAGGCAAGTATTATCCGCACTCATCATCCAATTAGTTGTTGAGCTCGATCCTGTATGCAGTGAGCTTCCTCCGGTAACATTTGTCTAAGGCCTTTTTTGTCTTGGATGGATGCAATGAACATGTACCATATGATTGCCTGGCCTCTGAATTACGTGCAGTTCACATGTCGGCAGTTGTATCTGCCATGCGCCTGATTGAGGACATTCCAAGTACTGTCTACTTGATATCACATTCTTGCACTCATCTCACTTACACCACATATGTACATGCTTCATTTCTTTCATCCAAAAAAAGGAGAATATCAACTTGTAATCCCCTTTATCCACAGTTCCATTCTCTCATATTTTCAAGAATCTCTCTCCAAGAAGTAATTTGACATGGTCCTTGCCCAGTGTTGGATAAATGTATTTTCTCTTGCCTGTACAATATCTTTTTCACCAATTGCTCATTAGCATACATATTGTGGGATTCATTAAACTGATCCAACAGTTCAATACTGGTCCATCAATGATAGTAAACTTGAACCAACTAGTGTCACCGATTCTCTTGGAACAGCAAATGATAAAGAACCATTGTAAAGTGGAAGTGCAAAATCCCAAAGGACTGCTCTTGACACCCAACTGATGCTTCCCCCCAGCCTCCCTTCCTCCGCCTATCTTCAGTTGACGGAAACACCCACAGGCTTTGGAAAGAATAATGGGCATGTGTTACATACAGCTGGCCTGGGTAGGGTCATATTCTACTGTTACTTTTGGTGATTTCACACTCTTTTCATTCTTCATACTTCATTGTGGACTTTGTGGCACTCTACACTACTTCTAACCATCACCATGGGATTCCTGGTTGATAACCCTATTCCACATCTTTTCTCAATCATTCTAGACCTTTGTGGTCACTCTAGACTTCCTATTTTGAGTTGTGATGGCCCACAAATGTGGCTGATTGTGGCAGTTGTTTACTAGCATTTACAGCCACTTGACTCAAACCTCTGAAACCTCTGTTCTGTTTCCTTTGTTACTCACAGTGGACTCCAGTATAACCTGTTAGTGGGTTATCCCACCCCACAAGCTTCTGTGCTTATCATCTACCAGGTTATGGTGATCAAGGGCCTACCAACGATGTAGATAAATAGCACTGCCAAGTTGTTGTTCCTACTGCTTAGCTATCACATAGCTTAGTCACATTTATATTGTGGAATGTACTTTAGAATCTTCCATTCCAACCATTGAACAAAACCACAAGAAATCCGATGTTGTCCTAGTCACTGTATACAATGCCAAGATAGCCAGAAACTATTCAACTCCATTCTGTCCTATGTCAAGATCAAGAGATCTTCTAGCAAACAAAATGACTCAAAGAGAATGGCTGAGATCAGGTGACAACTAGTCGATTTGGCAAGTCTGGTCACTTCTATTCAAAGGGAGTTCTTTGTGGGATTCAGTTTATGCAACTCCCTCTTAATGGTTGCAGTTAAGGGGTTGTAACATTTTATCAAGTACTCTCAATATTGTA
This sequence comes from Leccinum truebloodii, assembly GCA_038090755.1. NCBI lineage: Eukaryota > Fungi > Basidiomycota > Agaricomycetes > Boletales > Boletaceae > Leccinum > Leccinum truebloodii. Next base: position 16,084 of record JBBPNF010000070.1, on the reverse strand, counting down.
GCAACTGCATATCGTCCCAAGTGTAACACTTGGCCCAACATCAAGATCACCTATGCAAAGACTCTATTGTAAATATTTTGCAGCAGATGATAATCAACATGATCAACATTGAGCCCTGCATCCACAAGAGCATTCTCTTCCATTTCTATTGGAGTCTCTTTCTTTATTCATGTTTTATGTCAACAAGAGCTCTTGAACATGTTCTTGGGATATGTCTGTGGTATATCATATGGTATATCTCTTGCTACTAATTATATCTAACTGAGTAGCTAGCATTATTCAATGGTAAACGATTTGGTGTCATGCATTGCGATGTGGAGCTAAATGATCTCTTACTTCAAACCAGTGGATTGGTGCTAGAGGATGCAGTTCTCCATTGGCCTGATCAATGATGGATAATAAGTTACTGGGCAATTGTGGCCTGGGCTTAAAGGTGTCTGGTCCATCCTCCAAAAATAGAGGTCATGGCTGGGTGACTGTGCATGATCAGTGCTTTTCCTGCAAGCTGTGGTACAATAGATGTGAGTACTGGGGCATATGGTCTTAAGATCACTGACGATCACTCACCGATCTCCTTAGACACCCTCTGCTCCTTGTGTTTGTCTCCTCCATTTCTGCCACACTCGACCACCAGTTCCTGCAGTTTCACAGCACATTCACCATCCACATCGGGTCTATCTAATTTGCCATCTGACTCAGCATTGTCTTCCTCCTCAGCCGCTCTCACTCCGGCGCCTGTGTTGCGACTTCTACCTGACAGCTTGCTCTTTTCTTGCTGTCTTTTCAACACTCTAGTCTTGATGTTTGAGTGGTCTCCATCTTCATCGACAACACCATTATCGTCTATCAAAACTTCCATTGGTTGCGCAATGTCAATGAGAATTTCTGAGAAGGTGCGTTGGTTTGTTTGTGTTCACCAAATCATGCTGTCAACACTTGTTCATGTCCTGTTCGAAGGGCCAAACTTTCAGAGGATGGCTTCAGAAGTCCCACCCACACCATGGTGACCACACAGACTCATTGCCAGTGATGTGGCACTGGCAGATATAAAACCTGTGGCTTACATGCCAGTGTGTACTGCCATGTCACCACAGACTTGGCAAGGACTTTTAAAAACTTGCCATGGGTTTTATGTCCTAGTTTCCATACCAGGTACTATATATCCTGGCATGTGGGCATTTGTACTCAGGCTAGTACGTACTTGTGGGACTCCTTCCCATTAGTCCATGCAATTTTGAGTCTCTACTTCCACTTGCATTGAAATCTGTAAAAAATCTTAATACTAATGAAGTTTTATATTTAAGTTTGCTTGTGCCAACAATGGCTTCTACTGGTACATTTTGTCCCAGGCAGTTCTATTGTGCAAACAAGATTAGTCCCAGCTGTAGCAAAGGATTTACATCTAGAGGAGGGTATATGCAACATCAGAATGCAGTACACCATAAGCTTCCCCATAGGAACATGCGACCTCGCTAGCATCCTCCACCCCATTGTCAAGACATAGATTCAAATTCAGAACTGGATGCTCAAACATCTGGTGGTGATTCTGAGCCACAACCTGTTGGTGCATATTATTGACATCCAGCATGCTGATGCTGATGACCCCTCTGCACTTTTGTGGAAGCAGGGTACATATCAAACTCTGTGATGGGGCAAAGTTGGTGGATCAGCAACTCTCAAATCCAACATTCAAGGAATTTATGGACTATTCTCCACGTCAAGTGTTTGGAGATCAACATCAATGTGTATGGTCTGACTTTATGACAGGAAATTAGGTATGGTATCAATGTGTAAGTGGTCTACCATACTTTCATCATTGTATTAAGTATGATATAGAATAAACTTGCTGAGGAAGAAGAAAATCATGGGGCTATGTTTGTTCCTGTCATTTTTGCCAGTGACAAAACTGTCATGGTGGTTTCTGTGGCAACAGGACAGAATGAATATTGGCCTATTTATATCACAACAGGCAATGTTCATAATTGTGCAAGAAGAGGTCATGGGCAGGCAGTAAGCCTATTGGGATTTTAGCTTTACCCAAATGTAAGTATTATTTCATTTATCTATTACTAGCACTCATTATTTGACATTCAGCTGATCAAGAATAGGAATCAGATTCCAAGTTCAGAAAATTCAGGCATCAGTTATTCCATGCTTCACTTCAACTTTCAAGCTGCACTTGAGAGCTTCCATCATGCTATGACAAAACCCAAGATCATTCTATGTGCAGAATCTTGGCCACCATAGGCATGCTATCTATGGGGTTGGTCCATATATAGGTGACTATCCTGAACAAGCACTCTTGGCTTGTATTGTTCAAGGCTGGTGTCTGAAGTAAGAATTTCAGATATTATTATTTTCAAGGCTCATATAATATTTGACTAGATGTAAGCTCATTGACTATACTTGAAGAGTGATTTTAAAAGATGCAGTTCTGCAAGATCATGATCATACTAGACTGCTTATGGAAAAGTTCACCAGCCAGATCCTATGGAAAGAATATGGCATTGTTGATGACATTTTGGTAGATACAAATTACTTTGACATTTTGATTCTACTGATATCTAATTGTTTGAAGCTATTCACTGCTGCTTTTCCAAGAGCAAATATTCATGAACTCATCACACCTGATATTCTCCATCAGCTTATCAAAGGAACCTTCTACTTTTTGTTTATGTTGTTAATTTTTTTATATTAGGATATCTTTTACATCCTTATGTTCCACAACCAGAAGCTATGGTTGTTTAGTATGAGCCAAATGTCTGTGATGATGGGTGTCTTGAGGATATGGAAGATTTTGATAGTCCTTGAATGCATTCTATTGTTGAGTTGGCCAAAGTACCTGGCTTGTCTCTGCTATTTTCTATTTTCATGACAAATCATTACTAATTATAGCACCTCAACATCTAAGATCATTTGCAGAAATTGGTGAAGAGGTCCAATATCCTACATTGCCTGATTTGGTGGCAGATTTTATTCAGGAATCTCGCATTCAAGCTGGCCTTCCTGATACTCATCCCCAACTTCTTGAAAAAGCCCATGCTTTCAAATCAGCAGTTGCAACCTATTATGCTCCTAGTGATCTTTGTGGAGTTGGTGGAATGCAACAACAATGAATCCATGCAACTTCATCTTGGCGTAAGCCTTGGCCCTGCTCGCTATGATTGTGTTTTTGTGGAAAAAGACTGTAATTTGCCCAGTTTTCAAGGCTGTTGCCCAAGTTCTTTCACTATTTTCTTTCCTTGACCATAATACTTTGCATTCTTGTGCTTTGGTTAAATGATTTACCCCTATTGAATTTTGCTTCAGAACAGGCATGTGGATGATTGAACCAGAGATTGATAATGATGGCCATCATGTGTTGCAGGTTATTTCTTTGGACAATATTGTGCATTCTGCTCATTTAATTGGAGTTTATAGACTCCACCTTCTTCCCAGAAATTTTCAGCATACAGATTCACTCTCCACCTGCTTTTTATGTCAATAAGTACTCTGACTATCATGCATATCAGCTAGCCTTTTAGTTATGATTGAATGTTACAACTTAGTACCACACAATGTAACTCAAATGGAAATAGAGAATAATCAGAAAACATACATCAAGTTTTCACTCTGGACATAATCTCCATGGTCATGAGAATGTCGGAGGCCTACTCAATGGTTTCATTGTTTTGAGGTGTTCACACAAGTACACTATCGGGTTTGAACTGGGCTATACCTCCCACCAGCGGTTGAGTAGCCAATGCTGACGTTCAGGATCTCAGGGAATATTGGAAAGCAGAGCTTGATGTAACTCCTGAAAGAGGATGGGAGCCTGAGGCTAGAAACATTGAGAGAAGTGAGAGGATGTGAGGAAGGATCTAAACATGATCCTCAAGAGGGACAAGAAGATACCGGGCCCGAAAGGTTAGAGCCTGGTCCTGGAGAGGGGGAGGAGCAGACTTCCGGGACTGAAAGTAATCCAGGAGGGGGCAGGAAAGGGGAGGGCAGGCTAGACACATTGGGAGTGGGTACGGTGAGGGGAGCATTTGAGAGATATGATCCTGGAGATGGAGGAGGAGATACTGCACCCGGAGCCTGATCTGGAAGAGGAGGGGGAGCAGACATGATCTGGGAGGAGGCAGAAAAGGGGAGGGTGGGCTAGATGTGTTGGGGGTGGGGATGGTAAAGGGAGCATTTGAAAAACATGATCCTGGAGAAGGAGAAGGAGATACTGTGCCTGAAAGGCAGGAGTGCGATCCTAGAGAGGGAAAGGAGTAGTCAATGACGAGTTGGGAGTGAATATGTAGTAGTACTTACCCGAGGGGGAAGAAACAGAGTTGAGTCCAGAGTTTGACGTGATGGGAGTGAATGTATTCAAGGGAAAGTCAGGAGTTGAGTCAGTCGGGGATGACTCTACTGTCCCTTGTATATGAGGGTTCAGGGCATCCATGACTACAGTCAAGAATGAACTGAGTTCCTTCTCATTGTCACATTGTCCGGGAGGTCTTTGTATTCCTGTTGCCTTCCTCAGTGATGATGGTAAATATTGCAGGTTCCATTGCTTGTTTGAGGGGTTGTATAATGGCTGCCTGAGTGGATTCATTAGCAGAGAGAGTAATTCTGCATTCGGGACTACTGGCAAGATATCATTGGGAAACCAGCAGCAATGATATCCCCTGTGAAAGTGCTTACTGAAGTCTTGACAAATATGCTGGTTTCAAGTTCTGAATGAAAGTTCTCCTTCAGCTGTTTGCTGTTAAAAGCCTTCACATGGGGGGGGGATTGATGAGCTTTTCACTCTTTTGGGTGTCTGTGTAAGGAACTTGAGGTGTGGTGGCATAGCAGGCGTGGTGGGCGTGAGGAATGAAAACTGACAATGAATCACACAACAAACGGTTGCTTTGACCCTAGGATGTCTAAAGAACAAAACAATTCCTTTGTCCAGTATTTAAGCTTGATTTTCTATAAGGAACCATTTGGGAATCAGGCCTTCCAACAGGTCTTCAAAACAGCAGCCTATGCAAGTGGGCATCCTGGATGCTTCAATTTTGTAGATAGATTTGGATTCCCTTTGATGTCTGTAACAATTGAAACAGCAGCTACTATATGTGGCTGGATGAGTATTATTCTCATTCAAGTTATGATCCTGTTACTATGCAGTGTATGCTAACATTTATTGTAAAGCTTATTGGTGCACTCAAAGAGTACAGGCAGCAAAAACCGTGACACCTTTAGATGGTGCATCAATCCAAGTCGCAAGCATAGCTGTCATTGGATCTCTCAGTGACAGACTCACACCCATGCAATGTTTATCAGCTTGGACTTCCTCAAAATTGGAATCGCATAGTAAACCATCTTCAGCACCACATTTGGTCACCGATCACTTTGAGCACATCTAGTCGGGTGATGTAGACAGACCTTGGGACTCCATTCAATAGAATTTTCGGCAAATGACCAGCTAGTCAATGTGCCAAATTGCTGCAACTGACCAGCCAACCAACATCGGCCAATGGACTGAAAATCTTTGCAAACTGCCAGTCAGCCAATGCAAGCAGAACTCAGCATATTGCCGACTGGCCAATGGTCTGGGGATGCCTGCAGTGGACAGTTGACTGATCAGCCAATATGAAAAGTCAGCATATTTGCCAACTGGCCTATGGACTGTAGATGCCTGCATTCCATAATTGACCGATTGGCCAACAACAAAAAAATTGGCTGCTGATTGGCCAATTGACTAGACATAAGTTCATTCCACAGTTCATGGATCGGCCAGAATGAAAACTCAGCATGTTCGCCAACTGGATCATGTGATGTGGATGCCTGCATTCCATAATTGACTGATTGGCCAACAACCAAAAATTTGGCATGTTGCCAATTGGCTAATTGGCTAGTAGGCATATTGAAGTGCATTCCACAGTTGATCGATCAGCCAATAACTGAGTTTTGTGAAATCTCCCTGCTATACACTCTAAGGAATAAACTTGTTTCAGCAAAGGTCTATGGTATGTAATATAACATGATTTTGGCATGTTAGGCAGTAATTTCAGTGCATATGAATGGCCTTGCTGATGCTATCTTGGCATAACTTACATTGTAATTTACTTTTGTGAAATCTCCTGAAATCTCCCTACTATACACTCTAAGTAATAAACTTGTTTTGGCAAAGGTCTGTACTTAATGAAATGTTATTTTGGCATGTTAGACAGTCAGTTCAGTAAATATCTGAGCTCTTTCTGAAGCTATCTCAGCAACACTGCACATTGTGATTCAGTTTTGTAAAATCTCCCTACTTACACTGTAAGCTATTGAATAAACTTGTTTCGGCAAAAGACTTGTATGCAATGGAACTTTATGTCAGCACGTTATAACTGCACACATTGTAATTTACTTTTGTGAAATCTTCCTATTACATATACTCTAGGTAATAAACTTACTTCAGCCAAGGACTGCATGTAATGTAATGTGCTTTTGGCATGTGAGACAGTCAGTTCAGTGCATATGGAAGGCTTTGCTAAAGTATAAGTGTAAGTTAGTTTTGTAAGATCTCCCTACTATACACTTTAAATAATAAACTTGTTTCAGCAAAGGTCTATGTAATGTAAAATGATTTCAGCATGTTAGGGCCTCAGTCAGTTCAGTGCATATTGAATGCCTTTTTGAAGCTATCTTGGCATCACTATACATTGTAATTTTATTTTTGCGAAATCTTATAGATGTGGATGCCTACAATCAAGTTCCAGAAGAAGCAATGGTCAGTTCCAATGCAAGACATTCAAAATTAGTGATTAGAGACTCAGTAGACGGAATTTCCTTCAACAATACAGGTGTCAATTTCATGGAATATGCACTAGGTGAGGAGATACAAAAAAGGATAGGTGAGACACTGCTTGGATCTCACAGATTCACACTAGTGAAAATATAAATAACCTGGATTGAATGACACATCATTGAGATAATAGAACAAGGAAAAAAATTACCAGATCAGATAGAAAGTGGACATGGGAAACAACATGAAAGTGCAGAAAAAAGGAAATATCAAAAGCTTCTATGAAATCTGACAATGTACAATGAGGGAGGAGCAATGGCCAAGACAGGGCAGACAACAAAAGCAACAGGTGGTAGGAGACAAAGGATGCAACATGACAGGTGGATGCTACATTGACTCAGGAATTTGAGCTTTGAACCTTTGCCACTCTGCAGCACATTTCGAGTTGGTAGTCCAGTTGATTTTCACCTCAAACACCCCAATTGTGATCTCATGCTGTCCCCCTTGTGCTAGCAGGCCACTGTAGAATAAGCATATCCTTGTTCATTTGATTTGCTCATCAGTTGTGAGCCTCAGCTGAGAAGATTGCACAGGTAATCTTGGGCTTGTCCTTCTCACCCTCTGCAAAGTAACAACAAGGTTTTTCCAAATCTTCCAACAAACTCTTGATTTGCGGAAGTATGGAGAGACAGAATTAGAAAATTTAACAGTGGATGTATTGCATTTCTACTGATAAATGTTGGTTGGGCCATTGTGATGTGTTCCAAGAGTAGACCAAACTGGAGGAGAATATTGCTCAGACATGTAGGGGTGGCATAGTCCTGTATTGAGTGCGTGTACTAGATTGGCTGTCTGACTATAGTGTCATTGATATCATCATCTTCATCTTCATGATTTTTATCATTGTCTTTGTCACTGTCAGGTTGTTGCATACAGGGGGAAGAAGTAACACATGTGCTACACTAGGCTGCTATGCAGTGCATAGCAGCACCAGAGTTACAGGGGTTAGAAAGAGCCTTCTTTTTGATATATATTTGTCACTTTGTCACTCTCTTATTGATAATGCACATCACCAAAGCAGCCAAAAAAAATGATTTGAGATTGTGGCAGAGTGTGAGACACTTGACCATCTCAACCCTGGGGTCAAATGCTCAGCAGCCATGAATGAAAAAGTATCCTGGACAGTAGGTGGATCAGATACATATCACAATTCCAGCCTTAGGAAGTATGCTCACCAACCATATGTGTCCTAGCTGAGCTGGCTCACACAGGTCTTCAGCATAACTCCAGTTCCTTAATATGCCAGCTCACTTAGGATAGGGAACATCTATGTCTTTGAACCACTGGAGAACAACAAATTCACTAAACCTAGGTGTGGTGGATTAGGCTTTATGCAGTTCAAAAGACACCAAATAGATCTCCTTCTCTAGCTGTGGAAAGCAATAGGCTTTATAGCTCTACAAGTGCCACTCAAAGTAATGGAGTCAAACACATTCCATGTGCAATTAGCTGAGGAGATGCTGAGGAGGCCAGTTACAAACAAGAGGAGTTAGGTATCTATGTTGAATGGTTTGGAGATGACAACAATTGAGCCCTGAACAAAGAGAGTCACCATCATCATGTGATTGCAAAGTGACACAAAAAACCAACAAATGACCTGGGTTGAAGTAGCATGACTAGCAATTTCTGCCATCTTCTATAGTACTTGCAACCCCAGGCCTTTGTTGAAGGACTGCTTGAGCTTGCCATAGCTTTTGAAGGGCTGAGAGGTGAGGATGACATCAGGCTTCTCTATTCTTCAATGAGATGGTGGAGTATTGACACTATATGTTCATTCGAGATTGACCATTAGCCTTGAGAAGATATGCTGTGTCTACAGGCTAGTTTGACAATCAATGATCATTCCACGATGGCAGCAATAAGTTGTCTTACTAAGTTGAGTTATGAATTTCATACAGACTAGCAGCAGTCTCATCCTTTCCATGTTTAAAACAATTTTCACATGGTTTCAATGGACTGAAATGATTCTAATATCCAAAGCTTCTAGCCAGTTGATGTTACCTTTGGTGATTTTGCACTCTCACTGCTTTCAAAGCTGGCAAGGAAGTTGTCTGGATGGGCAAGTTCACGCAATCAGGAGGGAGTGTTACTTTTTTTTTGATGATTTCACACTCTTTTCATCCTTTTTGCTTTATTGTAGACTTTGTAGCGCTCTGTGCTACTTCTAACCATCACCATTGGATTCTCCATGGTCGATAACCCTATCAAACTTTTCTCCTCAAGGTTCTAGACCCTTGTGGTCTCTTTAAACACACTTCTATCTTCTTTTCTTCAAGTTGTTATTACTTTTCCCACACTTGTGGCTGATTGTGGCTGCCAGTTGTTTGCCAGTATTTACATCCACTCAACATAAGCCTCAGAGTCCTCTGCTCTGCTATTTGGTGGTTATCCCACTCCTAGAAGTGTCCTTCCCTTATCAGTTGATGTACCAAATTTCTTTCTTTCTTTCTTTCTGATGTATTTATTGAAAGTATAGACTCTAAGTGAGAGAGCCCAAGAGGATGTGTGAGGAGGGTATCAAGGGGATTGAGAGTTGGACCTCCACCCATACCTGAGGAATTGGATGGATGATGTGAGTCATTATCTGATATACATTGTGGAGATTCACTTTCTCCTCACCCGCTCAGGAGGTCTGTGGTATTCGGGATCCTTGCCTTATCAAGCATGTGAGGCAGCTTGATTCGGTCATTGTTGGAGTCAAACAAGGAAAGCACAGGTGACTCAGTTATAATTCCTCACAAGCCTGACTTGCCCTAAAAATTTCTGCCATGGAGGTTAACCACAGGTTGATGGAGACAAATTGTCTCAACTAACTTGAACTAGATACTTGAGAGGCACCACCTGGCGCTGCCGTAAATCCCTTGCTTGATGCATGTTTAACTTGAACTTGCACCATGATAATTCTAGGAGTATACATTAGATCGGAGATGTACTTACTTTGTTGCCACATCTGCTGGACACTAGTCCATGGCATTGATGAATGAATCCATTCACCATAGAAGCAGGAGCGAGAAGATGGAGAAAGTAAGATAACATACATTCTACTATGTTCCAGATGAACACGAACACTTGTCACAAGATGGTGTCAATCATGATAAACAAATTTGTATCTGCCTCTCTTCAGCCATCAAAGAGGCTGTCGAGTCAGGCAAAGGGCAGTAGAACATTGTTCCTTGATAGAGATCAAGAATGCAACTTCTATGTCTGAATTGGAAGCGACAAAGCTCTTGAGCTTCCTTGTCACAAGATTAACATGCTGAGTGAAGGTGCACTCCCTGACCCATACATTGGGGAATAGCTGATTTTTGCACCTGCAAAACACTGAAGAACAGCTTGAAAGTCAGAAATGGTGTGGATGTGATCACTACAAAGGGAGCTAATAGCAAAGGTGTCCAGCTTGAAGTTCATTTATTGGAATCAAACACATCTATAATTGATCTCAAAGTCATGTATGATTTGCTTGTAACATGGGAGGGGAGTGTAAACAATGAGCTCTCATCTGAGGGGTAAATAAGCCATCCTTTGGAGCTGTCTCACCTGTGAGTGGTATTCACAATAAAACTTAGTGTACTTACATCGCAAGCTGGCTGTGACACTCTCATTTCTCCATAATTGCTTGTTGAATAATACCATATTTTTCGGGACTGATGTCATGGAAAATCTGTGATATCTGTTAGTACTTAGTTCAAAGGGGCAATTTTGTAAACTGTGCCTTTGGATTGAACTGATATGTCTTCAAACAATGAAGTATGCCCATATCTCATCACCTGTACCACAAATACATAGTTAGAATCAAGAATGGAGTCAAAACATTAGGCTGACTTGAGGGTTTAGGCTATGCAATCTGATGTTTGATGCTCGTGATCGCTAATGCAAGCAGGGCATTTGTATTGGACCCAGAATCAAGTGTAGCTGCTGGGGCGGTGACAATATCTTCTTGGGCAATTAAACTGATTTGCAGATTCTCTGTGTTGGATGCAGCACCACTCCTGGAAGAGCGAAATACACCTTTGTTGAGTGTGGGGGCACTAGTCACAGGAGCAGGTGCTTCATGCTTTGTTCTGCCAGGTGATTTTTCTCTGAGAGAGGTCATTACATTTGGCAGGCAGCGGAAAAATAGTAGCTTGACCTATGACTGTATTTGAGTTATACATGATTTGATCATTTAATCTATGTGTAAATAACCCCATTCATGCTGACACGATACGATGACGGCACAATGCCAACTGGTGACACAACGAGGACACGTCAAGGACAAGGTGAAAAGGGACGATAGGACAAAGATGAGGATGAGGGCACGGAGACACACACTGACAATGGCAATGACTCAGTGCATTGCCACTCCCCTCTTTTTCTCTCTCACCCATCTCTCCCTGTGTCTCTATCAAAATCCTATATGGATGTTAAATGTAGTACCAGCCAATTCTTTGCTAATCCATTAAATGTAATAGACACATTTGGGGTATATGCGAGGGAGGTATTGTTTTCACTAGCCATGTCTGTCTCTGTTACAAACCTCTTCATTTTCCACTCTTTGAAGTCATGTGACCTGCTTAGTCAGCATCACGTGACCACTTATATATACTTCACCTTTCGTTTCTCACTTTTCACTTTTCCAAGTCACATGACTTGCACAGCCCTAGGTCACATGACTGATCCTGGTAGCACCTGTTGGAACACTTACCATATTAGTCAGTATAGCTTATCCAGAACCAGCCCTAAGCTGGTCTGTGCACACATGTCAGTAGTATAAATACTTGAATGCAGCAACCAAACAAGTTAGTCTTGTTCTGGTTGGATTCCCTCCATCCTACACATTCCCCTCCTAGTGTCTCTGTGCTTACTTGAGGTGCCATAGTCCTTGTTGGATCTAGGTTGCCTTCATAAGAACAAGACTACTTTTACTATCTCACCTCACCCATCACCGGTACACGTAACAACACTTTGACTCTAAACCGCTTCGTCATTGTCGGATCCCAGACATAAGGGAGACCCCTCACATCAGAGGATAAAGAGAACCCTTGACCAGGTTACTGACCAGGGGATTACGAACCCTTGATCTACAAATTGTATCACAGGACTGTACATCCCACAAAGAAGTTCGCTTTGCTAGTGCTTTGACCTCATTTGAGAGGACATGGCTAGTCACTTCTAATAGTATCAATCCCTACCCTGTGCATAGTGGGTCAGCACACGCTTTCGAACAAGTGTAATTGTTATCGAGGTTGTGTGTGATATAACCTAAACTATCCACGGGTATTACCTACCCATCCGCTTGACAGGCAACAGATATCACCTGCGTGCACTCCCTGGTTCCTCCACCAGAAAGTCGTGCTCATGACACGACCCTTGCCAAAGAAGATTTTTCTTTCAGATCCGAGTGACGCAACTCCCCGTGAGATCCTCCTCGTTATATGAGCATCAATCTCATAATCCTCGTCGGAACTTTTACGTTTCTATATTGCTTTACCATCCTTGCCTATCTCTTCTATCATCTGTCCAATCAAGAAGAAGGATACCACCTCAAATTGACCCTAGCTGGGAAAGAATTTAAACTCAGCTTCCTCTCCCCCGACTACCACCGCCCCAATGAACCTGACCCGTGGGAAGTCAAAACCTTGAAGACCGATAACGGAGATTGGGAAGAAGAACCCGAACATTTCTACACAGCCAACATCTGGACTCCTCAGCTCTCCCAGGCAGAAATTGTGGTTCTCCACGAAATCAACGAGGAAAACTCAGTAATCAACTTCCAAGAACAAGCCATTATCAACTGGCCTGTTGATAACTGATCACCCATCATTCCTGAATACTTTGGAAATGTAACCCTCGCTGTGTGAGAAACCTTCCCGTTCCTTGATTACCGATAAAAGAAGAAGATCTGAACGATGACGAAATAGGATTTGGATTCGAAATAGACCTAGTTGGAGATTGGCCCTTCGAACTTAAAAACAACCTCTTCAACTCCTTTGAAGGAAAACTTGCAATCCGAGCGCCTGACATAGATCCCTACGAACTCTACGAAAGTCACGTAGAATATAACATTGAATATGGCAACTATGTCCGACGACCTCATGGACCCACACAGGACATTCAACCCCATGCGCGGATCGGGTTGGAGATTGACGTCTGAAGACCCACCGCCCCAATCCTCGACGAGCGCGAGCACGGACCTAGACGCTCGGCTCGCATTGCTCTACAAAACAATTGACGACCTAAAGAGCGAGCTCAGGGACACCAGAGATCAGGCCCAAAGGGCTCACGATCGCCTAGATCAGGAAGACATGGAAAGCGCTCCCGCTCCCGCTCCCACATCAACTCTGTCGAAAGAGACCTTAGATGCCATAGCAGCTCTTTGCCTACTCGACACCTCATCCTCCTTAGGGAACTCGAAAAAGCGCACCAAAATTGTCCCTGATCCCAGACATTTCGATGGAACATATAGTCGCTATGATGAATGGTGGACCAAAATCATGGCTTGGATCGAGGTCAATCCAGAGACCTTTACAAACAATAAAAAGGGTTGTTTGGCAATTCTCTCACGAGTAGGCAATGTTGGAGAAAAAGACAAAAATGGTGCTGGCGCTTGGGCCAGAAATGAGCTAAAGAAGCGACGAGGTCTTGCGGATCATTTATGGCCAGACCCAGATGATCTTGAAACTCTAATGGATGGACGATTCCGGATCGGCAATGAAAGGGACATCGCCCTTCGACGGCTAATGGATAAAAAGCAAGGTCCAAAAGAACAAACCCAAGTCTTCCTAACAAGTTGGCTCGCTCTCTACGACCAAGCTAGATGTGATCCTATGATGGGGATCGCCCTTCTCGAAAGGAATAGCCGACAAGAGATCATCAAACACATGTTCCTGCAAGGAGAACGTCCCACGGCCATTGCCAAGTTCATCGCCACCATGCAGAAGTATGCCAATGCCATCGAAGCATTCGAAACCCGCTCTTCCTCCTCCTTCTCTCGTCGCGATCCCAATGCCATGGACATCGATGCCACCGTAACTACTACCGACGTACGAAAAACGTCTCTGGGATGCTACAATTGTGGAACGGACGGCCATCGAGCGAAAAAATGCAAAAAGCCATCGACAAGATGTAAAGATTGTGGATTTTCCAGAGGTGGACATAGAAAGGAATGTCCAAAATTCAAGTCTAAAAATGTGCAAGCTGCAGAAGGAACTGCTGAAACAAACCAACGTGCCGCACAATCACCTAACTGGGAAAAGGCAATCCAAGGAATGGACTTAGAAGTGGCACAAGCCTACTTTCATGATCTTGATGTGACTCAGGGAAAAGAGTAAGGGAGACCGTATCGGGTACGAGATCTCCCCCTCCTATAAAACAAAAAAATAGTTTACTCATGGACTACCGTACTTGACACCTAGATAGTGCTAGTACAACTTCTGTTTCTCCTTCTTCTTCTTTCAATCGTTTTAATATATTAAATAGTGATGTTCTTCTCGACTCGTTGTCATCTCGAAGTAGTATCCTACCAAATGACAAAACCGAAGCCACGATCTCAAAAAAGCATGCTCTCCGGGAAGGGAGGCTTAATTTGGCTTACAAAGAAAATAAAAATAGTTCCCCCTCTCAGATCCCGACTGAGCAGAAAGTCCGCACTATGCGCCCACTTAGGGAACTAGTCTTAAAAATAGATATAATTACAAAAACCAAAAACATCGAAGTAGCAGCCCTTTTAGACAGCAGAGGAAATGGAGTATTTATAGATACCGAATGGGCAAAAAACCAACGAATACCCCTGAAACCCCTCAAACTTGTTGTACTGGTTTACAACGTGGATGGCACTATCAATTCGGCAGAGGCATAGCCTATACCACCGACCTAATCATAGATTTCCAAGGACATCGCGAAAAAATCACAGCCGATGTGACCAACCTAGGCCATAACCAAATGATCCTGGGATACACCTGGCTATGCAATCACAATCCCCTAATTGATTGGGTACAAGGGACAGTCAAACTAAATCAGTGTCCCACCTCTTGCCGAGCTTTGAAAGCAATATACGAATCTCGATTGGACAAATCGGAGATCAGCCACTCCTATAAAGTTCAGGGTCTAGGAAAAGAACCGTCGGACGGAATAGAAACCGAAGAAGCCTTCAAATTAGTACCGGAGGTATACCATGACTACCTTGATGTCTTCTCGAAGAAGGCCAGCAAACGCATGCCCGAGAAAAAGGCATGGGATCATGTTGTAGATCTGAAACCGGATTTCAAACCGAAAAAGGGTAGATTAATTCTCCTCAACCCTGTAGAGCAGGATGAAGTCAAAGCCTTCGTAGATGACCAATTGAGCAAAGGTTACATTAGACCTTCGAAGTCCCCACAAACTTCACCAGTGCTCTTTATCCCTAAAAAGGATGGTAAAAAGCGAATGGTCATGGATTATAGATATCTAAATGAGGGCACCATCAAAAACAACTACCCTCTCCCTCTCATTGGCTTGATTGTCAATAAATTACAGGGAAGCAAGATCTTCACCAAGATGGATCTCCGTTGGGGTTACAACAACGTGAGAATCAAAGAAGGAGACGAATGGAAAGGAGCCTTCGTCTGCCATCTTGGATCCTACGAACCAACCGTGATGTATTTCGGGATGTGTAATTCCCCAGCCACATTTCAGAACATGATGAATGACATCTTTGCGGATATGGATAACGTAGTAATTATCTACATCGATGATCTCCTAATATTCACCAACGGAGATATGAAACACCGTATCAGGAAATGGTCAAAAGGGTTTTAGAGAGATTACGAAAAAACGACTTGTTCGTTAAACCCAAAAAGTCATCAGCAAATCGGTAAAGAGCTGTGCAGTGCTGCACAGCATGTCACAGTGGTCACAGTGTTACAAGAGGGTCCCCGTCTGTGCAGTGACAGTACAGCCCGTTTACAAGACCACAGGCTGTACTAATTCAGTAATCCTGTACAGTACTCCCCTGCTGTAGAGCACCACAGCGACCACACGATCCACAAGATTCTATGGTTTCTTTTTCTTTTTCTTTTTTCTTTTTTAAACATTCTCAATATCATTTGTAAACTATGTAGGTACAGGACGTAAATAAAAATATATATACTATGTCCGTGTGCGTCATCCTCCTCGTCATTTGTGACGCGCTGCCGCTAGTGTTTAAAAGTCCGGTTCGGTTCGGTCTTTTACCTTTTTTGGGCAAGACCGAACCGTAACCGGTCTTGGGAATTTGCTGAAATCAAAAAAACCGAACCAAA
The DNA here is from genome assembly GCA_038090755.1 of Leccinum truebloodii. NCBI lineage: Eukaryota > Fungi > Basidiomycota > Agaricomycetes > Boletales > Boletaceae > Leccinum > Leccinum truebloodii. The sequence goes on along the minus strand of JBBPNF010000070.1, from coordinate 19 downwards.
ACCGATAAAAACCGATTTT